>OOFE01011181.1:0-10929 GCA_900323365.1 Monocentris japonica
TACAGATCCAACCCAGAAAGCACACTCAAACAGGCTAGCAGGCAGCTTGGATAGTAACGGATAGCTTGTCACAAATGGATTGTCAGCTTACCTGTCGATGGGAAACGACGAGGTGCCCTTGAGTTCATTTCAAAGGATGTAAATATTATGAGAAGTGTAATAGTAATACCAGTGAGGCTGCAATTTGTAATGCACCCTCACTACTTAAACAAAATGTGCATTTTTGTTTTGGTTAATAACTATCATACATCTTCTGTGTGTGTGTAAGTGTAAACCTGTGTTTTCTGCCCTCCCAGGGATACCACAGTTCAAACTCTGACCCTGCAGCCCTCAGTCCGAGATGGCATCATTGTGTACGAGGACTCACCGCTGGTCAGTCAGCAATGCGCACACACACACACACAAACACGCACAAACTTCCCTTGAAGTCACAGGACAGTTCTCCCTGGTTCGTGCCTTAGTTAAACCTTTTAAACTTGTGCACTGCAGACACCAGGAAAAGAATCGTATTTGAGACCTGGGAAAACTCATTGATTGTAATGCCATGTTGTTGAAGCCCTTGTACTGAATTAGCTCCACTTAACCTAACCTTCTGTGAGAGATTGAAGAGGATGAGTAGTTTCCGATTTTTATCTCCTCATTATATATGTTATATATGTTATATATGTTTCTCTAAAGCACTGTATACATTATTATTATTATGATTATTAATAATAATCATAATAACAATAATAATAATTGTTGTTATTGAATAACATTTGCGATAGAAACTGAGGTGGGAGAGAGAGAGACTAGTTCTGGTATCATTCAGTGTGTTTGCTCTGCCGTTTGTAGATGTCACCAGGGTCTGAGATCACAGGGTAGTCACCACTAAATGGGTTTAATGGTTACACTCTCGCTCTGGTTTTCTCTCTCACTCTCACTCTCACTCTCACTCTCACTCTCACTCTCACTCTCACTCTCACTCTCACTCACACACACACACACACACACATACACAAACAGAAATAAAAATAGTGCCCCCAGTCATGTACGAACAGATATATACAGGCTAGTTGTCTGGGGGATTTAGCTGAAGGTTTTAGCATTGGCCTGATTCTTCTTCTTCTTCTTCTCTCTCTCTCTAAATGAAAGATGAGATGGAGGAGGAGAGATGAAAGACAGTGGTTATCCTCATTAGCCACCAGTCCTGGTTCTGTGGGGATTTATTATAATAACAGCTGGTGCAGTGGCCTTTTGATCCCCAGAGACTAATGCTGCATTTACACTGTGGCCTAATAAAAAGCCACCATACCGGTCGCCATTGCAATGTCAGTCAACCGCAATGGCAAACTGTCTTCTTATTGGTGATTTTGATAAGAAGAGGTTTGACTATTACCATTTGCAGTGATACAATAAAAACTATTATATAGTAGCGTGTGACTGTGCATTTTCAGTATTTTATTTCTTTGCAAAATGTCTAAAAGGTTATGCTTTGGTTAAATTATTAAATATTATTCCTACTGTAAATGAATAGGAAGCCATGCAGGGATTAGGAATAGCCCAGCCAAACCAAAATTTGGCATTACATCGGACTCAATGGACAGTCAGGAGAAAGCTTTTGCTTATTTGTTGTATTATCATCAGTGGGATAGGAAACAAGAAGAGCAAGTGGACAAACATGTATGTACATCAACTTGTCCAGACTTTTCAACATCTGGTTTGTCTTCACCTCCATGGTAGAAACAATCTATTATTTTAGAGCCAACAAAATGAGTAATGAACAGATTGTCACACAACAATCAATCAATCAATAGGTTATTGATTTGTCAGTTGCGTGCGTGTGTGTCCAGGTGAAGGCAGTGAAGCTGGGCCACATATTGGTGATTGATGAGGCTGACAAAGCTCCCACCAACGTAACCTGCATCCTCAAAACCCTGGTGGAGAGTGGAGAAATGATTCTGGCTGACGGACGCAGGATTGTCTCAGGTACACACACGCATGCATACACACACACACAGGGTTTAACATGCTGACAGAGACGTGTCCCAGACATAGCGTGCAGACAGAAGTAGGATCGTTAAATGGACAAGTAGAAGACTGGATGTCACCAAAGACAAACACAGGTAAAAAAAATTCAACGCAGGCCTCTGAAGGAGGCTTAGGATAAAAGCCTTTATGGACAGGTACCAGTAAATTTCGAACCATGCTGGATTGTAAACATGTAGTTTTTCCACTTGTAATCAAACTAGTTGCACACACGTTCTCCATTCCTGAGAGGCTCTTCCTCTCCAGAGGAATGTAAACACAACCACACAAAATTTGGAGTACATGGATAGTATCAGGAAGGTACGGGTGTGTGTCCAAACGAAAAACTGAAAAGAGATCAGAAAAAGACAAAGTGTGTGTGTGTGTGTGTGTGTGTGTGTGTATGTGTGTGTGTGTGGACGGGCAGGTGGGCAGGCAGGCAGGTGTTTGCGGGTTTTTATTTGTCTTGTACTAACTATGATTTTATCCATTCCTAAGATCTGGGTGAGGCTGAAGGAAGGTCTAACACTATAGCCATGCACCCAGACTTCAGGATGCTAGTCCTGGCTAACCGACCTGGCTTCCCCTTCCTGGGGAATGACTTCTTTGGTGCTCTAGGTATACACACACACACACACACACAAACCTATTGCCCTGCTGCACATGTGTACTGATCTTTTTATTTAATGACAAATTCTCTTCTTTGATAAACAAATAGCTTAAAAATTAATTATGAAAGGAAATTGAAGATGTTTGCTATCAGATGATCTGATCCAACTGTTCTCACGCCTACTGTGTCTTAGAAAAAATCTGGGTCTCCAGAAAACCTCTAAGATTATCTTTTTTTTTCCCCCATTGGTTTGCAAAGGACCAAAGTCGGTCTTAGAAGTACAATGCCCTTGGGAAACCAAGACCATGTTTAAGTTTGATTTGACCTTTATTTAGCCTCTGTAGTTTGACTGAACACAGTAACACCTTTGGGTAACACCTTCCACTGTGTTACCCATTCATGGAAATTCAAACCTGTGACCTTGCAGTCCCTGCTCTTCTACCATTAAAGTTACCACTAATACCAAATAGAGGCAGTGGTAGCCTTGCACAAGGGTTGATCATGTCAGGGATTCTCTGTCTTCTCTGTACTGTAAGCAGGGACATAACAGTTGGCGAGACCTCTGATTAAAAATGTCATTGTTATATCTTCTCTACTTGTCCTAACTACTAATGAATGATATAATAGTGAAGTTACAGTTGTGACTGGAGTGTAGCCAGTTCAGTTTCTGGCTAGGAAAATTGAGGCAGGAGAATAAGGAAGACACGCTTTCGCCTCCCTTAAACAACTATATTTCAGGTGCCCTTGAACAGGGTACTTAGCCTCCAGTTGATCCAGTGAAGCTGCTCAGCCCCAACAGGAGAACACTTCATGATTATGAGTGTGTGTAAGAGCTCAGCAGGTCTTCCCCCAAATAAATAAAGCTACAAGAAAAGTAGATGGGTGACCAGTTATCTTCTGAGCAGGCGACATCTTCAGCTGCCATGCGGTGGACAACCCTAAACCCCAGGCGGAGCTGGCCATGTTGAAGCAGTACGGCCCCGACGTCCCAGACGCCACCCTCCAGAAGCTGGTCGGTGCCTTCGGAGAGCTGAGGTCCATGGCCGACCAGGGCACCATCACCTACCCCTACTCCACCAGAGAGGTGGTGAACATAGTCAAACACCTCCAGGTAATGAGAAACACACAGATGCACAAAAACACACATACATACCTGTACAACACACAAACAACCCTGTTGTTGTTTTATTTCATCTATTTTTCTTATCTATCATTCATAAAGACTTGACCTTAAAAACTTGCACTGCTAGATGGATGCTTGGATAATACATGAGGGTCCCCTCGCCACACTGCTGTTACAAACAGAGAGGGAAGACCATGTTCCAGCCTCACCCCAGACTGACTGGGGTGAGACACACACACACACACACAGAGTCAGAAATATACAAGAATCAACATATACAGGCCATTTGCCCGCTGGCCTGATTCTCTTTCTATCTTTGTCTTCTATCTTTCTCTTCAGCTTTTTATTACTCTACTTTTCTGGTAGCCTGAATGAAATTGAAGGCATGGGTGTAAAGTGGAGAGGCCAGAAGAGACAGAAACAGCATGGGCAAAAGAATGAGGTTGGGGAGGGGGACAATAGAAACAGCAAAAGACAGATGGTCTCAGACAGAAAAAAACTGTCATTGTGTCCCATTTGCTTCCTCAGTGTCAGAGTTCCCCTAACCTCACCATCTACCCTCCCTCAAATGTTTCACTATTATACCCCCTTCCCTCTATACACCATCTCTCTCTCCCTCCACCCATCTAACCATCCACCCCTCCATCTCACCCACAATTATGGACCCACAGCTCTATACTGCACACACATCCATCCAACTTAGCAAATAGCTGATAATAATTATGGTCACATTTTGCTTCTTTGCTCTTTGGGAGATGGACATGAGCAAAGCAATATATTTTGATTTGATAAAGATGTCTGCATATCAAAATGTCATTTGCACCTACAATTTACCCCATTTTTACCCCACAGAGATGTTTTAATTTAGTGTCATCCGTTTTAGTAAGCTGAGCAGTACAGTTAAACCATAGACGTGAAGAGGAAAAAAAACCAAGATATTTATGCTGGTGAGGTTAAAAAAAGCCAGAGGGCCCTTATAAAAAACATCTCACCTCAAGACATGTGTTTTCCAGTAAATCTAGATCTAGATCTAATCTAGTTGTATGAGTGAGTAGTGAGCAGCTTCTCCACTCATGTCATCCATCTCCAGCCAGCTAGTAACAGCATGGTACAGTAGGTCCACTGCCCATACAGTGTTTACATAGACCCTGTTCACCCCCTTTACCCTTCCCTCCTCTCATCTATAGGCTGCTATTTATACCTTACCCTGCCATTAATCACCAGGGAAGGGATGAACAGGGACATTTTGAGACAGAGTGTGTGTGTCTGCCTGTCTGCATGCACTGCTGCACGTGTGTGTGTCTAGATTGTGTATGCATTTAATGATCATTGTGGTCTCATTCTTCTATCTCCATGTGCCCTGAGGTCTTATTATGGTCTGGAGGTTGTCCCTAGAGATGTTGTCGCTTTAGAAATCTTGAGTACATAGTATTTACCTCCGAGAGAGAGGGAAAAAAGGCTGTGAGAGACCAAAAGAGCAGGGCTCTGAGAAGATAGAAAGAGGGATTTGAGCCAGTACCAGATCAATAATTCAATACACGGGACAAACCTGTTTGTTAGATTTCCCCACTGGCCTCCCTGCTCTGTCATCAATCATCGCCACTATTGAGCGGCTGCTAGAGTGGGACAGATACAGGCTCATTTAGTCGGAATCAACATTGCTGCATGGGAAAAAGTGACGCTTCTTCCAAGGCGTACGTAGGCTGTAATTATCATTTCACGTTTGGTCGTCACGCAGCTCAATACAGATCAATACAGTCAATTCACCCAGTGCTCTTTACTTTAGATCTGCGTTTTGGTTTTAACCTGTTGAGATTTTTTAATTGTGTAATAATCTATAGGCCTAATAGTGTAATATATATGAGTAATAAACAATGTCAGCCACTCCAGACGTCATATAGCCTATATTATCTGGGTGTGTATGCAGAGCATTATGTAGAGCAGTGTGTCCCAGTGTACTGAGGCAGAAAATGTGCCCTTTTCGCTGGACTGGGAGGGAATTGAAGAATTTGAATGAGATTGGGTAACCCTCTGGCTCTCTCTCTGTCTCAGTCAGAGTCCCCTTTTATGTCTCTAGCTGGGTTTCCATCCAACTGTTTTTTTGGGTTTTTTTTTTTTTTTGGTGAATTATGATGTGTTAAATTATAACAGTTTGATGTTTTTACGCTCGTTTGAAGCAGAAAATGTTTTTGTCAATAAAGACAATTAAAATGATGTGATAAATAGCAATGGGAACACATTTGTTGATAAATAAAGCCTGATGAATGGTTCAGTCTCATTGCTCCAACAGTGGTTTTGGGCATTCAACTTTGTCCACCACAACCTCCCAGAAATGTCTTACTCATTGTTGCTCCCACGTATAAGATGCCCATGTGGTTTGTATGGCCATTAGTTGGTGCATTGGAATATTGTCAAGTGCATTTCTTTGTTTTTGTCTTTGGATGAAAGCATGAAATGTGGTCAACATTAGCTGGCACTAAAAAACAATAACAGCTTGACAAACAGTAATACATTCTTAAAAGGCTTTCCCTCTTTCTGGTGGATGTGTTTTTGACATTCAGGAAGGATGTTAATTTGCTTCAACCCAGCTGATGGAAACATATCTAATTCATATTTAATTTTTTGCAACATTTCAAAGGTTTGCATAAAATTCACTTGACAGTTTGATGGAAAAATAACGTCTGCCCCTTTCTCGCTGTCTCCCTCTGTTAGTCTGTCTCTCTCTCTCACATATTCATCAACTTTGTTTTCTCATCATCACCATAGTTACAATGCGGCATCTTCATCAAGGAGACGTAGCCTATGTCCCATAGCTGCCAGGCTTTCTAGTCCACACGTCTTGCTGTGAAATTGAAAATCTTATTAACTTTCTCTCCTTCTGTCCCTCCACTCCCTCTCTTCCCTATATCCCTCTCTCCTCCCTCCCTCCTTCTCTCGCTCATTCGCTCCTTCCCTCCTTCCCCTCCTGCTCTCTCATCCGTTTTCCCCTGGTCCTTCATCCCTCTATCCTTTCCTCCTTACCTCTCCTCCTTCTCTCCTTCCTCCTCTCTTCTTCCCTCTCTCCCTCCCTTCTCCTCTTCTCACTCCTCTTCCCTCTCTTCCTTCCTCCCTCTCTCCTTTCTCCTCTCTCCTCTTGCTTCCTCCCCTCCCAACAGAAATTCCCCGATGAGGGTTTAGCCAATGTAGTGCGGAACGTCTTTGACTTCGACTCGTACAACAAGGACATGCGGGAGGTTCTGATTGGAGCGCTGCACAAGCATGGGATTCCCATCGGAGCCAAGCCCAGCTCCGTGAACCTGGCCAGGGAGTAAGGCATCAGGACACCAGAGACTAGGATGACACACACACTATGGGCCCACACAGGCACTTAAAGTACTTGACTCACACACACACACCATAGTAGATGACATGAGGAATAGTAGATGACATGGGCATTACTGGCTAGACTGCCTGGCTGTGTTATGTACCTCATGAGGAAGATGATGCTATAGTGCCTCCTCAATAGGTCACCACTAATAGACAAGGGTCTGGTTGATTTTGTCTTGGATAAAGGGACCACCAAGATTACCCTGAATGTGCAAACCCAGCCCGTGTTGAATCGCAGTCAGACAGAAGCGATCACACAGCATAGTTGAAAGGATTTCAGTCAGTGATTGAGCAGGTCAGGTCAGTCTCCATGCTGCCAGATGTTGGTGAGATGAGGTGGACTAGCATGTCATCAAGAGCCTGGTTTCAAATATACTGTGCTGTTTTGACCATTTCTTCAGAGAGAGTAGATACTTAAGTTACTTACAGGGCTAGATGTCATTCAATAATTTTAGCCTATTCGTAACTATTTAATTGAGATGAAATCCTTCAAATTGGATGTTGTCTTTTGCCCTTTACTGAATTTCCTGGATTTAAACCCTATGGTACCCTATGGTAGTCTCCCAATGGAGGAGACTTCATGGCCTTCCATGAAGTCTCCTCACTGCTTGCTGAAACATAATGTCTGTCTACCTTATTGAGATTACATTACCTCGCCTTCATTTTCCACAAGGGAAATGTAAGGTCTAATATAGTCATGGCATTATGTACAGTTTTCTCTTTTAAATAAAGGAAAATATTTGTTTCTTCTGTCTCCTGTGGTTTTATTCTGACTTATTGCATTAATGAATTATCATGCATCCCTCAATGGAATGATCTTGAGAACCAAGCAGAGGAGAAACAAGTATTTTCCTTGAACGGTTATCTATTTGATTCTATTGTTTATCTGTTCCAAATTGTAGCTGTGTATACATAGTCCTGTATCAATGAATCTTTTCATTGGGATTCATATAATAGTGATTTGATATCCATCTTGAACAATTTAGATATGGACTAGTTGCTTCATCCACAACATCTTGTGTGCGTTAAAGAAAATATTTGCACTCTTGATTTCCAAATTTGGACATGGAAAACTAGAAAGGGTTTCTCTAATGGGTTGAGCTTTTCCATTCATAGAAATATTTATTGTCAGAGAACTGTCCATCCCCTTGCCCTCTACCCCCCTGTATTTTCTGTGTATTGTGGTTGTGTTGCATCTTTCACTCCACCTGCAACCAATAAGGCTGTGGCCAGAACCCAGTTATGATTCATGGGAAGAGTGTCCAGTAAACATCTGGCCAGACACAACAAGCCAAATGGGGAGTCAGACATACACACACACACACACACACACCACAGATATCGGCCCCACCCATTCTAGAGACAGTGGGTTCAATTTTAAACCTTTGTTTTTAAGAAATCCCACACAGACAATGACAGCTTCCATCTGAGGCCATTTTGTGGTGGACATATTGAGTCCTTCCTAGAAGGCATTCATTTTGATTCATTTGGGGATGCAAAATGGTGTTAGTGAAAGCAGCCCATTAGAAAATCAGGTTTATGCCAAGGTGCTCTGTCAAGAAAATGAATCTCATCATTGCTCCTCAAAACTTGATATGTTTAAGATTCTCATTACTAAGAGTGGGTCACTTATTCAGGTTTCACCAGTTAATATTGTCACTATGTGACCTTTAACCTCCAGGTTGCCCCTACCAGAGGTGCAGATGTCAGGATACTGGACCACCAACCAGGGGGGCAACGCTCGCCGCAAACTGCTCTGTCCCACGGAGACACACCCAATAGACATTAAGGTAATAATTTCAGAAGGGTAACATACTCATGTAGACAAACTTGCAGGCTCACCAACACCGCATATACAACAGGTTTCCCCATGCATTTTGTCCTGGTATTGTAGAAAGTTCTCTACACGCCACCTGAAACCATGTGAGTTTGCGTGTAGTGGCAGCTTCGCAGGGTGGCCTCTCCTGCTGTTTCAGTACTTGAGAAACACTTATACATAAGCCAAAAATAACTGAATTCGACTCTGAGGCTCAACCACAGACATCAAAGACTAGTGTGGTGTGTATACTGTGTGCATGTGCGCATGTGTTTGCGTGTGTGTCTTGCGATCCCAGGGCCCGGTGTTTCTACGTGTTCAGGGCTACCCCTGCGAACGACAGGAAAGCAGGGCTCTGAGCTTCAGTGAAGAGAAAGCCTCCTGGCAGATTCCCATGAACGAAGTCAACATCATCTGTGATGTCACCACCAAAGACGGTACAAACACACTGGGTCTCAGGGTCTGTCGAGCACTTTGGGGTTATATTAAAGGAATGACTGGGTGAGGAAAGAAGGGACATTTCACTCAAATTACAGAATATAAGATATAAGATTTAGCGGTGACACCATGGGAGATCCATTTTCCAAAATAATCAGAAGCAGACATGTATCCTACTCATTGACAATGTAGCACTCTCACCTATATGTTTGTCTTGCAGATGTGCTGTACGTGGCGACGTGTAACCCAGTGTCCCTGTATGCCATGAAGGAACATGGGGAGACCATGCACTGCATGGAGCTGTACGATGTCTTCCCAAGGACCATCAGTGGTGTCTGGCAACCCTTCATCACCATAGCTGCCCTGGGAAGCCCCCTGGATGGGCAGATGGTGCTGCACGAGGAGCAGGTGGGCTTGGACACACACACACACACATACTGCACAGATACAACCTCAAACTACAATGAACACACTGATTAGATTAGATTACATTAGATTAGATGAAACTAAAATGATCCCCATGGGGAAATTGGGTTGTCACAGCAGCAGAGAATTGGATGTAGATAAGATTAAAGTAATAGAGAGTACTGAAGATAAAACAAGTAATTACACCTACTGAATGTATTGAAAGAAAATAATACAACAAAAAATGGTTGCAGTTTAAGGCTGGGGTGGATGTGCTAGTGTGCATCACTACTTATTCCCATGGGAGAACAGATATCCATGTAGATGTAGATATCCATTGTAGCTATTGACGTGTGGAAATAAGTGCAGTCTTAATACACACACACTCCACACAGATACAACATACTGTACTATTACATGAAAATGCTGAAGTGGAAATAAGCACACGTATACACACAAACACACAGTGAATAACAGTGGACAGTCCATTTCCAAAGTTGTCTCATGTCCTCTGATGTTCTCTTTGAATGGCTTATGGTACTGTCCCGCTTACGTAAACTGGCCTTTTGGAGTTTTCAGGACAACCACAGACCTTTAACAAATTCAGCACGCAAATAGCCATGTACAAATCTGGGAGTGTGTGTGCTCGTGTTTAAATGTTTGGTGTTTGGCAGTTGTTCCTCTGTTGCGTTTGTCTTACCTCATAAGACCCCAGCCTATGACAGGGGAGTGCTAGGACGAGAACAATGCACGCTAGCTATTTCTCTGACCAGAACAGTTATACAGTTGGTGCATATTAGGCAAGAGGAGGACTTCTAAAAATACCGTTGTGATGGATCATGTTGCGTCTGTCTAAAAATGAAAAGGACCAGACATGATAAAGTTCGTTCACAGGTCAATGCTCTCCCAGGGGAATAAAACAAACACATGCACACACACACATTGTCTCTCTCTCTCTCTCACACACACATTGTCTCTCTCTCTCTCTCTCTCTCTCACACACACACACACACACCTACGCACACACACAGATCCTGAAACACCTCAGCCTTTTAGAAGACACGTACACATGTACATTACACACACACACACACCCTCCCTCCAAGGCCAGTATATCTGTAAAGTCAGGGAGTGGGGCTTGCCGTCTATGAATAGCTCAGCCAG
>OOFE01011183.1:10530-27162 GCA_900323365.1 Monocentris japonica
GCAGACACCCCTTTACAGCAGCATCTTAAGCAGGTAATAAAACTGATTTTTCCTAAGAATGATATTATTGTGTACTGAGGTGTTTTACAAGTTTTATATGCTATACAAGTTGAGAGTAATCAGGTATACCTTTCCTATTAACTTTTTTTTTTTAAATATACATACATTGTTACAGTCACTGACAAACAAACACCAGAGTAGCAATGAGGTAGGACGGTGAAGCTAGATGAAGTAGAACTGGTTTGTGGATTGTATACAGCGTTACTGCAGAACTTTGAATGCTTATAGCTACTTTAAGAAAAATATAGGCCAAACAATGTTTCCCTCCCATCAGTCTCATTTGGAGTAAGTTTGACATTGTATCTGAGGCTTAACAGTAATGGGTCTTTTGTACAGTTAGTTTGGAGAACTGTGTGATGTAGCCGTTGATCTTGTTTCACACAGTGCAGCTAGGACTGATCTTTTTTACTAATCAACCTGTCAAAAAGCAACACAAAGCTCTTTCACCTTTGCAGATTTGACAGGACAGGTGCTAGACGATAAGCCTTAACACCAAGCAAAGAGGACGGGGTGGATTTGTTATTTTCTTGATACTTTTTGTTTTAGATCCAGTCCATACACGTCAGGAGGGTAGGGAGCTAGAGGTAGTACAGGGTGGGGACCACAGAGCCAGTGGAAGTTAAATGATCTCCCTACCTCTAGTGAAGTGTGATAGTGAGAGTACTGGGCAGTCTGGTGCTGTGTTACAGAGCCAAAGTAGTTTACAGTATCTATCAGTCGCTCTGCTAGTGTGTTTATTGGTGTGTGTGTGTTACTAATATGCTGCTAAAACCCGAACTGGTCCTTGGCATGTGATTCAGTACATTTGATAGAGGCCTCACAGTCACAGATTAAGCCAAATCTGGGTTAAAAACATACTTTCAAACAGATTTCATCCACTGAAGATGGTTTTAGTTAAAGGATTAGGCTTAATCGAGATCTAGGAGCCTCTGATAAACAAGTTAACATTTCAGATGATGTAATAGCTCTATTAATGCTCTATCTTAAGTACTGGCTAAACCACACACCCTTTTTGGCATCAGAAAACAGGCAAACAAAGAGAAACACAATACGGCAATGACAATGTGTCACAGAATTTCAGCAAGGTTGGTTTGCACAGCAGAAAACTTTTTTTCCAACAACACACACCATCTAAAAGCTTTAAAACGCATGTATTGTTTTATACATGCTAGCACGTAAACGTATGTGTTGTTTTGTGCGGAAAAAAATGAAATGACACCATGTAAAAGGGATAAATTTTCAGGAAACAAAAATATATAGTTAATATTTCACGTTTGCGGTGGCTTAAGATTCAGTAAGCTCTAATACCTTGGCAAGGGCCATTTTTTGTGCAAACCCTGCATCCGCCATCGTTACCTTTCAGCATTCAATACTTTGGCTTATCATTACCACTCATCTGTAAAAATACACTATTATCTATATATAGCTCCTACCTGTACACACCCAGCATCTTGACACATTAAGTCAGTCAGCGTGCACATTTCATTGTTAAAGATCTTAAGATGGATCACGTTTCTGGGTGATAAACCGGAAAGCCAAGCAAGCTGACAGCAAAGTTGTTGGACTTTTGCTTATCCATTTGCCAGGTAAACCATTTATTGGTCAGGCAGCAGGGAGCCATGTTGGAGGTATAGAATTCAATTTCATCGTAGTATGACTTGTAGAAGCCGGGTTTTCTAAACACCTCAAATAAACCTTCAAAGATTTAAATATGCATTTTGGAAGTATTAAATCTCTAAAACTAGTTGTGGCGCACTGGCATACCAGAGGCACATCTGACTGACAGAACAAAACTGTATCCCATCACTCATTCTTCCCAAACAAAACAACAAACCAGAACATTCTAAGGTGCTTCATAATAATACAATGATTGTTGGGCCTTATTCTATGTAGACAAAAAAAACAAAAAAAAAAAACGCCCCCAAACATTTGGACGAATACAACAAATACAATTCTTTAAGATTGAATAAATTGTCCAGAAGTTTAAAGTGCATTCAATGTAAATGATTTGTGTTACTCACTACTGCATCTCAATTGCTAAAGTACAATGGTTTAACAATACAATAGTTTTGTATCATTTTACTGCAGCGGACCATTAGAAATCAAAGCCTAAGTGAGGCTTATCGAAGTATCACGTTTAAAATGTAGTACAATGTTTGGGCTTTATCAATATCAGATGTTAAGGGAAGCCTTGACTCTCATGTTTCACAGAGATCACTTAGGCTACATTAGGGAGAGAGATTTTTTTCTCATTTGTGCGTAGATGCCAACGATCTACATTTGGATACAATATCAAGCTTAAAGCCAAGAATTCTTATGAAGAAAAAAAACAAAAAACATAAAAGTAAAAAGAAAGAAACACAACAAATTGTCAGGTAACAAAGGAATTACAACGTCAATTAGATAAACCAGCCAAAATTAGACCAGAAGCTTAAAATTGTTACAAGTAACTATAAACTGAAATATCCATATTTGGTGAAAAATAAAAAGATGCATTTTATGTACACTAAAATATCTCCAAACATATGGTAGCTTAACAAAAAGGTTGATCAAACGAAGAAGAAACAACAAAAACAGACAGACAGAACAACCGAGAGAGAGAAATAAGCCAACCGACAAACAAGAATCTAGAGTGTGAGGAGGAGAAAGGCTTGATGGGCAGCTCCACAGCAGATTCACAGTTAGCCACAGCTGGGTCACAGTTGAGATTTCAATCTGCAGCATTTAGTTCCAGCCTGCAGACCACCACACAAACCATTTGGGATCAAAACAAAAAACATGTGGAGAGAAAAACATAAACCAACAAAAAAAGACAAGGAAGAAAAAAAAAAAAGATATTTTCAAAGTTCTGATGGCATGGTTCGCAGGAAGTTGTCACTGGAGCGACCTTACTTTGTTCCCCAGTGGTGTGGCTTAAAAAAGAGGGAGGTATTATGGGGTTCAGCACAGAGTAGTGCATCAGACAGCTTTACCCACAGCTAACACTGCTTCCACACTAAGAATGACCTTAACTACGCCGAGCTGTGCCCTGATTTTCATCCCCACATTGTCCTGTCTAGCACAGCTCCTTTAGCTAGAAAGGGAGGTATACGGCAAACAGCCGAGCTCAGCTCAAGTTCACGGTGTGAATGAAACAGAAAATAGTACCTATAGTACCGCCTCCTACATTCTCCAAGCAAAGTGCAGGTGAAGTTTCATCACTTCAGCTTACTGTGCAGTTACAATCACAGCTTACTAGAAAACCCAGGGGCATACCAGTCCCCAGTGATTGCCAAATCCATTGTAAGGCCTTTCTGGACATTAATATGCCTGTACCACTACAACTTGTTAAACAGTCGTATTGTCTGCAAGGGACAGCTTTGAGTAGAGAAGAGTAACACAGGAAAGTCACATCAGAAACTCTCCTTGTGCTCTCTTATTGATGGTAAGTTTTTCTCATTGGGAGGTCAACCTTAAACAAACAAAAACAAAAAAATATAGCCAACAAAAAATAAAATATAGCACATAAGAAACCAATTTACTCTACACGAGAATGCTATTTCCCGTAAATCGTCTGTAAGCTCTACTTCTAATAAAGTGATGCTTTGTAACTGGACCTCCAAAATAAGGGACCACCCACTCAGGAGTAATCTCTAGGGCCAACAGAATCTCTGTTGCAATATGCAATATGGCTGTTACCATTTAAGACTTGTGCATTTGAGACCCTGTTGTCCCATTCCATGCATTAGGTACCAACAGCACACACTCAAATCTCAAACATTCAGTGGTTAGCCACTTAAATATCCAACCTCTCACACATCTTAGATCTCACGCAAACTAGCATCATCATCATTGCAACATCTCTATAGCATTAGAAGACTTTATCAAGGGAAATAGCCTCTTATTTCTTAAGAGTTTAAGGACTCTAAATTATGTTCTGACACAGAACAATAAATTGATTCATTTTCTAACAATCACATCTAATCTCTGCTTCAACGCACACAAATGCACACACCTTGAAAAACCATGTCTCCATACTACTCCCATTGAAAAGCATAGAAAACACTCATACCAGTTCATATGCCTCAAACTAATGTGCTCAATGTCTGACTACACTGACTGGTGGGTAAAGCTGTCCGCCAATGGGCCAATCAGGTGCTGAGTAAGGGGATGGTTGTTCAAATGGAGAGCAGAGAAGGGGTCTACTCATGATAACGTTTCACACAGTAATAAATCCAATGTGTCAAATGAATACACCTCCTCCTGAGACTGTGACAAACATCCCCCAACCACCCATACCAAGTCCCCTCAATATCCCGTGGACCACAGAGGGGCAGAAGGCGCCGGTGTGACAACAGTTGATCACTACATGCCATCGTAGGTGAAGTTCTCCATCTTGACTGTCTGTCTGATGAGCAGCTTGGACTCCCGCCGCTCCTCGTTCTTGATGGACTTGTTGATGTCCATAATCTTTTCACAAATGTATTTGTTCACTTTGGACAATCTCTGTGTGATTTCTGCACTGTCGGCCGTCTCTTGAGACACTCGGTCGTAGAGACACTCTGGGGAGGGAGTAGGTGTGAGTAGTCAGACTAAATCAAATCAAATTGCTGATAACAGGAATCTTTGGTGTTTCTTGAAAATATTTCTATCATTGTTAGGCTATATGAAAAAGGCACTCACACATGTAACTCACATTTTCCAAGTTCTCTCAGCTTACAACATATGAACAATCTCAGAACAAGGATTCACTTGTCTGACAATCATGATTTTACAGGTTTAAAGCTACAGCTTGGGTGAGAACTTTACCTCTGACTATCTTCAGCTTGCTGGGTGAGAGTGGAGGTTTGGGCAGGGCGTCTTTCTTCTTTTTGGTGGCCACTCCAGTGACGCTGCGGTTCTTCAGTGTCTCTGTGCCCCAGATCATGACAGCAAGGTTCTTGGTGAACTTGGAATCTCCCTGGGTCCGCTGCAGCTGGTGCCACTTCTCTTCTTCCACCCAGATCCCACCACCCAGGTGTACCTGGAGAGGAGTGGTAAAGAAACAGTCAGACGACCATGCACACAACATTTTATAATGCGCATCTACAACACTGCTGTAGACAAAATCATTTTCAAAGCACTGTGATCAGCACAGAGCCAGCAAATATTAAACTGCTAAGATCAGTATTAGATCAGTTCAGTTTGTTTCAACAATGTAAAGACAGTGGAACAAACACACTGACACTCTTAAGAACACAATGCTCAACACTGGTCTAAAACCCCTCTAAGACTACAATGGACATGACTAGATCACAGCCAGCAGCGCCACAGCTCATCTTACCAGCTCCCACTCAGACCAAATTAGAAATCCCAAGGAGCACCACTTTCTCCAACTAGGATATATAAATGAGCTTGAGACACTGGCTGCTTGTAGCCTGGATTACCTGCGCTATGTACTTAGCCTGTAGCTCCCTACACACCGTCATTGCACATTGTATAAGCTTGCACCAAACAACACTCCAAGCCGATTGCCAGCCTAGTCAGACTGCCCTGGGTGTTCTAGGTGAGCTAATGCAGCAGGGGGCATATGTGACTCTCTTACCCTTTTCTACTCTCTTATCACTGCAACGTCTTTAGGCTAGCATCCAAAAGGCTTTTCCCTGTACTGCTAATGTGCTTTAGGCCCCCGGCCAGCATACAAGCTTTCCACTGCCTTCAAGTTAGACAAGATTTTTTTTATCCTCCCTCTCCATTGCTCCATCTCTTCTGTCATCTATCTCTCTCCCTTCAATTCTACCTCTTCCCCCTCTCACTCTCTTTCTAGGGCTAACCTGTCAGTCACTTTAAATTCCTCTGGTGCAAATAATTAATATGGGGTCCCTGATGTAGGAGAGTTCTAATTTGCTTGTGTTCTTCACGCATGAAGTGGCTGCGGGCCTCAGAGCTTGTAGTACCAATTCCCCCCTGTCATCAGAGACAGGACGCCGGGTGAGTTACAGCGGTGGAGAGTGCAAAGAACCCTAACAGGCTAATAAACACTGATGATGATGCTGGCTGGGCTTGCAGGAACAGTAATAATCTTCTCAACCTTGTTTACCTGCTAGGGTAGGGCAGCCAGGGGGAAAAGGCTGATTAACAACAAAGCATGTTCCCAGGTTCATGTGTGTTAAAAGGAAATAGAGCATTTCCTATCAAATCAGGCTGCTTCCCATGGTCACCAACAGGCAAAGAGTCGGGATACAGCAGGACTCTCACAGGGTGAGTGGGGTTATTGGGATAATCTAGAAGTACAGGCCTAAGGTGGAAGTAAATAAGGCAGAATGGAAGATGAGATGGAGGAGATGAGAAGAGACAGGGAATAAGACAAAGACAAACAGTAAACAGTAAGAAAGAGTGGTAGCAGATGAGGGCATGAGTCATAAGGGGGAAAACAGTAGAGAAGACGGTAATCATGTTTAAGACTGAGGTGATCGTAAAAAGAGAATTAAATACAGAGTGGACACTAGGTCCAGTGACACTGACCTTCCCATCGTTGCAGGTATATACTGTTCTGGGTGAGGGCGAGTGGCTGGAGCTGGTGTTGGCTTCTTCTCTGCATGCCTCCTGGGCCTCAACAATGGGTTCGACCACCTCTGCCTTGATTGTCTGAGTGCCGTTGTCATGCATAGGCTCTGGGAGACGATACACAAGGGATACTTAGGATACATGCGACAAGACTGCACCTGTGAACATTTCAAGTTGACGTAACCTCAAAATGCACTTATCAACTGTTAATCAACTTCCCAGAACAACAGAGGATGACACTAGAACACAATAGAGTCAAATAACGTCTGACCATGTGTTAGCTGTCAACCAGCCAGCTGGGCTTTGACTCCTACAGTATCTAGCAACATGTGACCATGGGGTTTTCTGGTCTTTTAGACCTGGACCAGTGCCCACCTGCATGCCTGATTGCTTCCCAGCTTGGGGCTAGGGTTCTATGTGCCTCAAGACAGGGGGTTATTTTAGCCCGGTAGCTAAGCTGGCTTGGTGGCTGGCCATACTAAGCTCCAATGTAGCTGATGAGTTTTAATATCGGTCAGTGCACTACATCCCCTACCCTAAAGCACCCCAGGGTGCTCTAATCTTCAGCCTGTCCATTAGATGGTCTAGCCAGTAGCGCCTCTGTCTAGCCCCACAGGGGCGCTGAGGTTAACACTAGCATCTGGCAAAGCTAGCATTGGTATACAGTTCAATGCACACTGGCAAAACTAATTTACCATACACGGCAGTCAGATTGCTAAATAGGATCTTTCGTGAAATCCATATATAAAAATATAATATAGGCCACCGTAGAAGTGGAAGTATTTGCCTGAAGGAACAACTTAGTGGTAACAGCTAATAATTGTCAAATATAAAGGACTATTAAACTATTAATTAAATGCCAAGGCATTTAACTAATGTTCTTATCCAGAGCAACTCATAATGGATGAGGAGGATTCAGTGTCTTGCTGAATTGCTGCACACTTTGACAGGACATATGGGGGGATTGAACCTCAGACCTTTCCATTATAGGATGGTCACTTAACCACTAGACCACGCTACCACCCTAACAAGATTAGCTATACCAAGTACAGCGTAGCAACTCAGCTTTGGTCTAGTTTAGTTCTATTTAGAAATATATTTATGTTTTTTGGAATTTAAATGGAATAACAATTGTAGTTCTAAACACAAATCTACCTCTAAACTAAACAGAGAGGGTCTGAAAAAGTATTTTAGGGTCTTTATCTAAGAATTTAGTTTTGCCACAGCAATATTCAAGCTATAGCTTCCTATTTTCTGATTTAAATGCAGGATACATCATTTTGTAAAATTTGACTGTGCTCTTAGATAAAATGCAAAAATCCTCTTCAGGTCCGTAAGCACTTGCAGTTGTGAGTGTTGTGTGGACATAAACACTAGGACAAACATGTGTCCACACATCTACCTCCCACCTCCCTTCACAGTCATTGCACTTCCTGGTTGTCGTGCAACTCATTTGGCCACAGCACCCGCAACACCAGGGCCCGCAGAACAATAATAATATGCTCCACAAGAATTCACCAAGTGCAACTCAAGCCAAATCATGTGTTGTAAAGCAAGCACAGCGCTATATATCCATCGAAATACCCAATCCTATCCCAATCACAGTTATGGTAGTTATCAAACTCTCTGATTGTTATTAAAAGTTATGTAACTATTTTTTACACAATATCTTGTTTTACACTTAATGCATAGTTGAAAGAAAATGGTGTATTGGTAATGCCTTTGACATTATTACTTTGCATTTGCAAGGCCTGCTGGGATATCTGTTATGACGCTGTCCAGACCAACAAGTGAGTTTTTAGCGGCCGCTTATCTGAATGTCGTTTTGCTATCTGGTGAGAGACACTGACAATGTTAAACATAAAACTGGGTCTCGGAGGAGAAAGGGGGGGGGAAATAAAAAATAAAAAAATCACTATTCGGCTATGCACATATTGTTAAAATCATCTGAATCATGCCAGATGTCTTGTTTGTTCTGAACCAGATATTGTTATATACACCATCAATTGTTTCCTGACACTCAGAACACCAGAAGAAGGGAGCAACGAGCAAGTCATATACCGTAAACAAAACTAGTCAGAGAGTTAGCCTTGGAGTTGGAGTGTTTGTTTACATGGAGAGCAAAACGTGAAAAGAAAAAGGTGGCACTGAAAAAGACTGTGAGAAAAAACTGAAACCATTGGAGAGTGATGCCTCCAAATGCAAATAAATAACCGAGTTGTTTGGTAGTAGGCAGTGCCGGGGACTGTTTTATTCGCACGCCAGATGTGGTGGGCTGGTCTGGGTCAAAGTCCAGGGCTGTTTTTATGTCCCAGTCCATCCCTGGGTGTGTGTGTGCGTGCCTGTGCTTGTGTGTGTGTGTGTGTGTGCCTGGTCACTCACCACTGCCCAATCTCATGAGAAGCACGTCCTGCAGCCTCCTGTTGAAGTCCCTCAGTTCCTTAACTTCTGTCAGCAGGCTGCCATATTCCTTCAGCTTCTTGGCCTGCTGCACCAGCTGCCTGCGGGTCCTCTCCAGCTCCTGCTGCAACCTCCTCATCTCCTCCTCCTGCTGCCTGTAGCTATGGACCAGCTCCTCGTATAAGACTCTAGGAACCACGGCCGCAGCTACCTCAGACACACAATCCGTGTCTACTTCCGGGTGTTGTTGTTGCTGGTGATGATGTTGATGCTCTTCCTCCATGTCTTCATCCTCGTCATCTGCATCCTCCTCCTCCTCGGCCAGCCGGTCCTCCTCCAGGTCCTCCTCTCCCTCCATACAAGAGCTGGCTGCATTTCTCTCCAGGCGAGCCACGACTGCTGCCAGGCTCTTGGAGGAGTTGGAGGTGGGGCGCCCATAGTCCTGCGACAGGGCCTGAAGGAAAGCGAGAGAACGGTCAAGTTAGGGGGGAAAAAACAGTCAACTCAAAGGAAATTAGAATTCTATGAGCTAGAAAACTGGGAATAAGAACATGATATAAATTTGATATGTCTCTGGAGGCAGGCCTGTTCATATTTGGCAAAAAGTAACACAATTCTCCTCTTTGCTGCATCAATAACACAATTCAATTGACGATTGACTAAAAGATGACTCCATTTCACACAGAGTATGCTGAGTAGATGTATAAACAATCCCAAAACAAGTAGAAGTGAGAGGGCAGACAGATTGTTTTGACTGTTGGTGATGAGTGTCTGACTCTCTCAGTAGGAACTGGGAGGAGTGGAGTCACAGAGTTCTTTGATGAGCTGCTCAGAGGATTTGTCTGTGAAAGGGCAGCTGTCCAGAGTGCTGAATTTGTGTTAATCCAGCATATGGTAAAAATAGTGTGGGGATTTTGGGCATTGGCCAAATTTATGGTAATCTAACATTGTATCATAAATAGATCTATATGAGTGCAAGACTATACCTTGTATATGTCAACATGACGTATGCACTCACACACGTGCACACACACACTGCATTGATACCAAAAGTATGTAGTTTAGACACAAGGCACATGGCTAATAATTTTAACTATGTAACACTATTCTATAGAAAAGTGTGGAAAATTATTTGCATTAAAATGACATCATCAAATCTACTTTTATAATGTTAATAGATAAGCACCATTTGAGCATGACCAGGTGGCTTTTAGCTTTTACTTCTTTTGTTGTTGTTGGTATGGGTGACGAGTGCTTTAGCCTGGTAATGAGTTGATACCCATACTGCTGCTGGTATATCGTTTAAACATACAGACCCATCTGTTCCAATGAGCTAGGAGACCACCACTACCCGGTTTAGTTGATCCTACCTTTTTATGTCTGAGTGGCATTCTCTCCTCCCCAAAATGGTTCTCAATAGAGTTTCCTGAATTCTTGAAGGACATCTTGGGAATTTTCATCTTCTTTTGCATTATACTGTCTTCAAATTCCTCTACTGTTTCTGTGAAGTGCAGAAATAAAACCAGAAAGAAACTTTGTGTTCATCAAGTTTCCAGGAAGTTAAGAGGGATTCTTCATGAAATTCACAATCATGAAGTACCTACATAACTCTCTTCATCCATTTGTCCCACTCAGGCCAACGATTTCTGTCTCTCCATTCTTAACGTTTGCAACATTTAAAACACTTTAGCGCTCTCATGATTTTGTTAGCCTAGAACGAAAGCTTTGTTAACCTAGCTAACAGAGATCTAAAGATCTATGATTCTGGTTGATCACGTTACCTTCGCCATCACCAGCCTGGCTAGCTCATGTAGAACTGACGCTGACGATCTTTAAACCCAGACTGCTCAAACGCGGAGATTAGTAATCTATCTAAACACATGAGGCTAAAAAAGGGTCGTGCAGTCGTGAGCTACTGTAACTGCAGCAATGCAAGACGTTTCACTTTGGACGACCATAATAGATGCGCTGAAATTAAACTGATATGTTATTGACATGCCGCTGATGAACAGGTTGCTACCATGTGAACGGCACAGAGAAAACATTTCTCTTCTGCAGTTCTGGCTGCAGCACCGCATCGCTTTGTACGGCACAATACTACAGATAAGCTACCCGCCATCCACGAAAGCTAACCAGCTACCATCGTCACCACTACATTGTAAACCATTGGATACAACATTGATAATATGTTAAGCGCAGGCTGTCAAATGTGTTTATAATAAAGTGATAGATCTGCGTGCGCACGCAGCTAGCTAGCACATCAGCTAACTGGCTAACACGGAAAGAATAGACAGTAAGCTAGCTAACGTTAGCTAACAGTTGTAAACAACCAGTGTGAATGGCTAACGTTGCATGCCACGTATTTAGCGGGACAACCAGCACTAAGGCATCGCAACAAGAGAGCTAAATAGTCCAGTACGACATAATAAATGCAAAAATCAGTGAAGCCCAGGTGGCAAGGTATGGCTAACTGGCTAACTTATCTTAGCATATCTAGCTAGCTAGCCTCAAAGGAGGACGTTGTTGTTGTGGCTACCAGTGTCAGATTCCAGCTGTCCATGTCTTGACAGATCGTGCCTTTACACATTTCCGAGATTTGTACAGATCAACATTACTTGATCAGAGAGAAAATACAGCAGTATAAAGACAAAATGTGTGGCATTAGCTGGGCAACTTACCTGCAAGGGCAAGGATCTGTGCTTCGCACGGCTGGCCTGTGCTGCCATTCTCTTCAGTTCTGTGAACCAGATACACCTTCTGATTATCAAAATCTGTTTTGTGCAGAGGTCTGAAATCTTCCACATTTGAAACGGGTAACGCGTAGCACATATCGTCTTCAAAGAATCTAATAAAAGCATACATTATTTACTTCTCTTTGGTCCTGCACTTTGGATATGGTTGACAGTTTTCCCTCACTAAGTATTAAAAAAATATATACACAAAGGGGTTGGGGATGGTTTCTGCGCTCGGCTACTCTCGTCTGGTCCACATCACCGGGGTAGATCAAGGCATAACTAGTCGACATGATTTCACTTGTTAGGGATAACAAATTATCAAATCCAAACGTATTCAAAATGATGCTGATTGTTTTTTTTTCAGAAACATGAAACACTATTTTTATTCACACCTTGTAATTATGCTATTCAAAAAAAAACAAAAAAACAATTCCCTGTCATCAAACCATATAAAAGATTTGTGAACATAGATAAAAATTCACAAAAACTAACAATAACAAAGCAAACAAGAAATATTTAAATCTAAAATCTAATTTGTATGTAAAACATTTTACACTTTACATTTTATTTGATTTAGGAGGTTAGGCATGACATTTCCATGGTCCTGGGTCATCAACTGTAACAATATAGACTCCTATTACTATTCCCTCTGTCTTCTCCTGGAATGGTACCAGGAGACCACAGAGGATAAAGCAGCCAAGATGATTACCTGCCCGATCTGATTTCATTGGTCTGTGAACCCACGTGTGTGCTTCGATGTGTTTCCCAGTGTACTCTTTTCATCAGTCCCTTGTTTCACACCAGATAGACTTGAGGCCATCTGACAGAAAGGAACTCTTTGTTATTGTAAGACAGTCAGGCAGATGTACAATTGAATGGATTTCTTTCAGTTGTTACTATAAAGGAGAGCACCACAGTCAATAAACAACACTAACAATTTTGTTCTGCTTCGGCTGCCGTAATTGAAAAGTAACTGATGCAGAACTATGGATAGCGTTTTTTCTTCTATGATATTTCATTTAATAGTTTGAGACATTGAGTGGGTTATGATTATTTCACATGCCAGCTTTCCTATGATGTTTGTCCAGTGTACTGTATGGCAATTCCTCTTGCCAACACCAGTGTGTGTTAGATGTATAGGAGAAATTTGAAAAACAAACAAGCAACAACAACAACTCTCAATATATATTACCAAGTCGGTTTAATTCAGTTGTTGGAGCAGTATGTATCAATGCTCTATATGTTGTTTTCAATATGACACATGACTGACCACACCTACTAGGTATGGTAGTGATAGAGACTCAAATATCCCCTTTCTCTGAAGAGTGTGTGTTAAACTGTCAAAAATACATACTGTATATCAAAATAAGCATCAGTTTCACAACATTACATACATGATACTATAAATGTAAGGGAAAATTAGAAGTTTTGTGAGGTTGAGCTGTGGTTATCATTTTCTGACATATAGACACTGCTACTTTGGCAGAGCTTCAACAAACTATAACAGGAATGAGGGTGATAGACAAGAGATTTTAGGAGCTTCTCAACAAGCCTAATGGAGGATTACTGTTAATCTAATCTTCTGTTCAATGGCTCTCCTGTCCTCAAGGCTGGGTGTGCCACCATAAGGCTGCTCAGTTTCTGGAGTTTTCACTCTTTGAAGTGGCCATGGCTTAAAGGGGAATACCACTCCATTTGAAAAGTCACATGTTGCTATTCCTATGGCCTAGATAGGTTCAATCAATTTGTGAACAAATTGAACATGAAACTTCTTCTAGAGACCTAGCTAGAGACCTGAGGTCCAAGACTTACTCCAAATCACTAATCTGTGATTTCATCATGTGCTCCGCTGATAATGAATGGCAGACTGACTCATTAAATGTTCAGTTCAGCTTTTTATTTTTACTTTGAAATTCATTTTATTTTACAGTAGTGTTAACAGTTCTGTATGTGACAATCTGTAATCTTCCATATTCCCAGAAAATCACCCTGGGTATATCACAGTAAACTTTTCTCATCTTCAAAATGATTGTCAATAAAGTGATACATTGATTGTAAATAAACTATTGCTACTGTTCATTCCATTAAATTACTATTGCCTGTATTATTATTAGCACTGTTTGCACAATCTATAAAACTGACTGTTATCCCACTGCTGTTACTGTCTAATTCATATTTTAGCAAGTGCACAATCTTGCACTACGTATTATGTCTGCTCTAGTCTTTATGTGGTATGCCACGTCACTATATCCAAGCTCCACAAGGCTCAGAACTTATTCCATGCATTTCCATCTTACTCAGTTTAACTATCTTATGGTGTGTTGTACCATTGCACCACTGGACTTCAACTATGCTATGCTGCCTCAGTGCACATACTGAATGCTTTTTTGTATGCATGTAGACTGGTATGTATAGTCCACTGTTACATGTATGTGAGGCTCTTTTGTCTTTGAGCCATGTGTGCCAGTAATTATGTCACTATGTGTGTACTAATATGTTCCTCCGCCAATGTCAACCAAGGGAAATTCCTGTACATTTATTACACTTGATGAATAAAATATTTCTGATTCATTGGAGAAACTTAACAGATTAGTAGGAGGACAAAGTAATCTCTTTAATTTCTAGCTAAACAGGACAGAGGACAGGAATGGAATATTTATCAATAAACTGAACTGAACTCTTCCAATGCATTCTGAATTCAGGGGCATTCCTATTTAAGTGTATGTGCAAGCTCTCTCTCTCTCGCACACACGCATGCGCACACACAGACACACATAAATAGGACTATACGCACTTGATCACAAAGTGGTGGGATGAAGACAGGCATCACTTTCAGTAAATCTAAAATGAGCTTTCCTCACCTTAAACACTACTAAAATATACCACTTTAAATTCCACTAAAGAAGTAGTGTGCCCATTGTAGTGTGTTGTGGACAGCAACTATTCCTTCAATAAACCCAGTCAGCTCTCTTTTGAAATAGTTGGTCAAATACCCAAGATCAGTTCTGAGTTTTCCTAAACTATTGGCTTGGCAATTAGCCAAAGACACAGTGATTCATTCAACCATAGGGAAATAACTCCAAAGTTTCAGCTATGTTTCATCTACAGGGGCAGTTGGTTGGGTGAAGACTTGAGTCAGGACAGAAGCCAGACATCATGTCCTGCCTATTAGCTCCACAGTGCCAGGCTCATCTATCTTTATTGGTCATCCATTAGCCTGCATTAAAGGGAGACACGGGATAATAGCAGTAATGATGTTGATGATGGAATTAGACTGCGGCTACACACGTCATCATCGCAGTGCTGTGGCTGGAATCATAAAGACTGCCCACCGACAGACAGATGGACGGACGGATCAAATTAAACAAACACTTCTATGCTTCTGATCTGTATGTGTGTGTGTGTGTGTGTGTGTGTGTGTAAGAGAGAGCGAAAGAGAGAAGAGAAGAGAGAGCAGGAGGAGGTCTTGCAATTAGGTGAAAAATGTCTGTGGTGCTCGAGGGGGGTGCATTAACTTCACCGCACACAGACAGCCAATCAAAACGCAGCACCTGTGCCAATCTGCAGGATGGACAGATGCTGGCACAGGTGTGTCTGTGATGATGGTTGGCAGAAGCTGGTGCCAACCAGAGCAACGGCATACAGACAACAGACCCAGCAAAGGCCCGGTGATGCCAGGCATAGGAGAGGACAGCCGGGACAGAAGGATCATTAAGGCAACTTTCTGGGAAGATCAGGAAAGCACTGAGCAAAATGAAGATGTGGGTGTCTGGGTCCAAGATGAGGGATTCAGAAAACCTTTTATAAAAAGTCTTTTATAGGCAGCATGCCTCTACGATCAATCACAACTGTTTACAGTCCAGAGTAGTACCATTTTCCTATTTTGGTTGGAGGCATCTCACTGATCTTCCTCTTATTTTGCCTCTTAATTAGCTCCTTATGAATTACTAATCAACCATGAAGAAGCCATTTGCCAATTTAAAAAGTGATAGCTCATGAAATGAACAGCAGAGCCTCATACAAGCACATCAGTTACTAATGCTACTGGGCCTGAGAACAGATCTTTGAACTGAGAGAGAGAGAGAGAGAGAGAGAGAGAAAGAAAGAAAGAAAGAAAGAAAGAAAGTCAGAGCACACATAGAGGCAAACTTTATTATGAGTAAATCCTTCATTAAGTGGTATCATTGCTGGCCCTGCCATCACGCTGTGTATACTCAGTGATCCACCCAGGAGACATTGATCTTCTTCTAAAGGAACATAATGACCACCACAGAAATACTGATCATATTTCAGCACCAGTCAATTCAGTTCATTAGAGGTGCTCTACCTCCTGCTGTGGACCTGTATTGATCTGGCCAGTGTCACAAGGCTGTTCTCTACTAACTGGATAGGGAACACACAAAACTATCATTTATACAGTGGCAACAGCAAGTCAAACAATAGACTACAGGGAACAAACAAGCAAAAATATATGAAGGTGGAGTTTCATGTCAGGGCAGTGATTTTTCAGAGCACATGCGTGAGACCAGCAGGCGCTGTCTGTCTGCCTGCCTGTGTGCCTGGGCATCAAACGTTAGACACAACATAAGAAATCCTAAAAGTATCAAGGCTGTCCCCAGGTTTCAGAGAGAATTTTTCTGATACCTGTAATACCCTTTCCACCATCTCCTCTCCTCTAATCTCCACTTATCTGGGATCCAGGTGAGCTATAGCACATGGCTGGTGGGCAGGCTTTGGTCTGTGGGAATAGAGCTCCTCTTAATGGCATTTCTCCCCCTTCCCTTCGCTTTCCTTCCCTCCAGGGTGGCTGTCAGACATAAACGGAGGCAGCCAGAGAACCTCTCACTGCTGCTGTAGCTGACAGCAGGGAGCCACTGGGATTGGACCAGCGACCACAGCCACCCGGCATTCA
>OOFE01011184.1:0-14474 GCA_900323365.1 Monocentris japonica
CATTCCACAACACTACAGTTCTTTTTAAAGATTAGTTTCCGTGGCATTTCTGCTTCATTACACAGCAGCCAGTGGAAAGAGGCAGGAAAGACGGGGACGAGAGAGAGGGGATGACGTGTGACATAGGTAGCTTAAATAAGAAAAAACTGAGGTCCTCATTTTTAAAAATATGACTTATTGATTTTATGATGTTTTAGTGTGTACAGCACTTTGTAACCCTGTTTTGAAAAGTGTTATACAAGTAAAGTTCATTATTTTTATTAATATATATGAAATATAATTATTGAGCCTTCAGGATGCCCCACATTATTCAGTTTAATATGACATACACACACACGCACACGCACATGCACACTCACACACATATATATAGTGCCTGTCTATTGTAAGCCGAAATATCTCCCTTGCAGGAAAAATATTAAAATCCATAGACCTGGGCAACAATGTGTTTCAATACCATCTCAAATATTTAAAGCTGTACTACAAGTTTAGAATATTGGCCTCAAATGACAACGAGAAGTAACTGTTTGAATTTTGAAGAGTTCAATACCCAGAAATCATGCAACGTGACATCAGTAAACTGTGCACAGCACACTCATGTTTACTCTGATCTATGATCGCTTTACATCACTTCCTGTGTCCATACTTGACTCCAGAATTTCATTTGGGCATCAAGTCTACGGTATCTCAATTAGATGGGACGCTCTTCTCTGTTGCAGCCCCACTTTGTGATCCAGGCCTTTAAAACAGGTGTATTTTTACATTAAAACCTTGCATGATGCAGCTTAAAACTACTCAACATGCACTTGATTTATCTTGTCAGATATTTAAAGTGCAACACAAAACACAACAAATCTGGAGGAAAACAGCTACCGTAAAGCATTACAATGATAAGCAAATAAGCATTTTAAACCAATGGGTACTGCTAGCTGCCAGCTAACAAGCTAGCATGCGATTCATGTACCCATTCGTTGCAATGAGGAATGCTACCAAATGTTTATTTTGGTCAACTGAAGTGCCAATGCAAAAAAAAAATTGCCAAGTGTCAGGTGAAGAAAAATAATCAACTGTCAACACTTTTAACTATTTAACTGTATTCACTTGCGGTCTGTTGCACACATAAGAGAACATAATGGAAATTGTACGTGTAATGTGTTTGTTGCTAGGCAACTTTGTCACGATACCCCTGTGACCTTCCAACCCTGCCAAGTCTGGTGTTACTGTCCCCGTTTCACGCATGCGTGTTTGTGTATGTGTGTGTATGTCATCTGAGATGATGACTAGACTGCTGCAAAGCAGCTGAGAACAGCTGTGATTTCACCGTCGCTCGGACACGATTAGTGTGTGCATGTGTGTGACACTGTGTGTGGCTCTGTTTGTGTGTGAAGTGCAGTCACTGTTCATCTATACACATACAACACCCACAACAACATAACATGGCACACTGTCACTTACACAGTGTGACAGCGGCATAGACTCAATCAGCCAAAATGCCCCCCCACTCAACCCTGTTGTCGACTCGCAGCCGAAAATAGAGACTGGAGGGAGCAACAGAGCAGTCATTTCCCTGAAGATCCATTCATGTAAAATACTGTTATTCAAACCTCCCTCCCCCTGTTCAATGGTCTTATTCATCTCTCTCTTGACTGCAAAACCAAACAAGCCTTGTCTTCAGCTTCCTGACAGGAGCCTGTGTGTGTGTGTGTGTGTGTGTGTGTGAGTGAGTGTACGTGAATGCTTATGTGTATTTTCTCCACTCTTCTCCATAAGAGGAACGTCCTTGGCCTGTCCGACCTGCATGCTCCCACTGAGCCCTCCGTCAAACACCTAAGACGGGCTCTCCCATGCTGATAGAACCAATCAGAAAGCCGGCAGTTAATGACATCAGCTAGTGGAAGGTCTTTAAGACCGGCCCCTTGAGGTGATTTGTTAGAGAGAGCGCTCTTATTGTTATGATGATTAAGTGTTATATGAAGGGCTATCAGAGGAGAGCCCCTTAATGAAAGCGGAGCACGGAGAGCAGCAGCAGAGCTGCACAGAGAGACAGAGAGTAGAGTTAGCGTGAGATTGGAGTGAGAGAGAGAGAGAGAGAGAGAGAGAGAGAGAGAGAGGCTGAATATTCAGCTGCGTCCAGACTTGCTGACTCTGGGAGTTCATGCTCTGAATGTACCATGAGAGGTAGACAGTACGCACACAAGACAGCTGTAAGAGAGAGAGAGCGATCAAGTGTATTTCTATGTGTATACAGTGGGGTGCAAAAGTCTGAGTCCACTACCAAGAACTGTTTGTTTTCATCATTTATCAAAAACAAATACAATTTGTTTTACTCAGTTGATACTTCTTATACAAGAATACATTATTTAGAGCTGATAAACATTTTTTAGATCTTAAAATCCAAAATCAATATATAAATATATCTAAATATCTTGTTCACACACCATTTGGTAAGGTTTTCCACCATATATTTCATTCAAATATGAACACATGTATGCTCCTAATACACAGTGTGAATGTTTTTGGTCTTTTAACAGCTAATACTGAATTAATATGGTCCTCTATGTGTTATTGGCGCTACTCATAGTGCTTCAACTTTGAAAAAGGACTTCTGTTGAAAAATATTTTGAATTATTAATTATAATATTATTTTAAAATTTTGCTTAAAAATATCATTTGACTAATAAATTGTATTAGTTTTACATGATGAAACAAGAGTTCCTGGTCGTGGACTTTAGGACTTTTGGACTCCACTGCTTTTGCACACTTGTATTGAGTGTGTATTTGTGAGATGTGTATGTGTGTTTGTGAATATGCAAGCCACACATTCAATTCTGAACACTGGAGTTTCCCCTGCCATTGAGTAGGTGGGGTGGATCGCTCTGCCTGGGGGAGCAGCCAACCCATCTAAAAAAAAATGTAATTTGTATGGGTTTCAGTGGAGTTTTAGTGTCACATGGTCTAACTGATATTTCAGAGGCTTTTCCACTCTGATAAAAATAAAATTCTGGAACAAACACTAATAAACGTGTGCATATATCTGTCTAGTCCCCTATTGATAGACCTAGGACTCTGCCTCTCTGCTACGGTATTTCTCCAGAGTATTGTGAGGGGAGAAAAGAGGCTGTAAGATGAACTGCAGGTATGCAACAGGAGGTTTGAAGCAACTTGAATGTGGAAAAAAAAATAGAAGCGCCTGCAATTGGAGCATTTTAGCTTGAGCAAAGCTGTGCCATAGAGCATGTTATGGCATAGTAAAGGGTTACAGGATTATGGGGAGATAAAGCATCACTTGTCCCCCACTTTCCCCTAGAAATCTCTAGCTAACGGAGCTGACGGAGGCTGCATATTTTGTGCTGGCAAGGAGGATGCCAGCCCCCCTTCTTCCCCCACACATCACCCCTGGCTAAAGGAATGTAGCGGAAAACGAGAGGGACTCAAGATAGAAGACCAGAGGCCCTAATATGAACCACATTGCGTGTTGTGCTCCTGCTTTCCAACTCCTGTGTTCCTTGCATCAGGAGCGAACGGCCTTTGATGAATATCTACGAAGAGATTTGAGCTTTACAAAGAGGGTCAGTTTAGCCAGGTATGTTATCTTAAGCCTTGTAACTTTGGTGTCTATTACACAGATACAGGGAGGCAGGAGAGCCCGACTTGTTGTGGTGTTTTACCAGTCCAACATGCATCAGGTCTACACACTGGAATGCAAGGTTTTGGATTTTTTGTAGCCTTTCGAATTGACCACTGACTCAGCCCCATATTAACACAAGGGTTGATATTTGCCAAAATATCAGGCCAATATTGGTCTCAATATCGGATATCAGCCTGTCATGTTGTCCACTGCAGATAGCATGGAGGTTAACATGGAGTTTCCTCCCTGACCACATTGCACGATAACATTTTTGTAAATTAATTCTTCATTTAAAGGAAAGCAATGTATCCCAGAGCTTCCCTGCCATTGAATCGGTGGGGTGGGTCACCCTGTTAAGAGCCGCTAACCCACCTAAAGGAATTTCATCAGTATGTTTAGTAGAATTCCATTTCAAGGGGAACACATAGAATACTTGTCATTTTTTGGCATGAAAATTGAAAACTTTAAAGCTATTGAATATTACTTCAATATCGGCAGTGGCCTTCAAAACCCATATCAGTTGAACCCTGCGTAAGACTTTTCACACAGGTGTTTTTGTTTCTGAGATATCGGTAGCAGCAAGCCAATGCATTCACTTCCATAAGCTGTGGCAATAGTAGGAACACATACTAGAAATGCTTGAAAGGGCTTGTGTGTGCTTTTGACACACTCTCAAGCCCTGTTGGTTCGCACCAGCATTGTTAACTGCTAATGTGGGGCTATTTACAATTCCAGGAATTCCTAAAGACTGACCCGTTACACTACACTGTCTGAGATATCTGGCATGTATTTTTTTAACATGTAGCTGATATATTTCTGTCTGGGATGCCCCCTCTTCACTGGCATTCTCTCTCTCTCTCTCTCTCTCTCATCTCCTGTACCCCATCCCACTTTCTTTTTTCACTTCGATCTCTCAAACTTCTCGCTTGTGTCGTCTCTCTCTCTCTGTGATCCCCTCCTCTCTAGAGTGTGTGTGTGTGTGTGTGTGTGCGCATGTGTGTGTGTGTCCATGTATCTGTGGATCAAGCCCTGTCTTTCCCCTGAGTTCCACATCTAATCACAGCACCATCATCCCTCATCCCTAATTCTGTTGGCAGGGCCTGTCAAACAGCATACGCTGAAAGACGGGGTGACTTTGAAATGCTGTTAATGACCCTTGGATATCACTACTCTCTTTTACTCCACCTCACTCTCTCTTTCTCTCTCTCATTCTGTGTCTCTCGCTGTTGTCCATTCTCTCCCTCCCCTCTTGTCCTTGCTCTCTCCCTCATTCTCTTTCTTCCATTCACTACATCTGATGAGTAGGGAAAAAAGGGAGGGAGGATGTAAGGAAGAGTGATGAAGGGGAAGAAGGAATCATGGTATTTGCTCGTTTTGCTCATAAGAGAGAGGAAAATAAAGGAGAGGTGAAGGAATGAAAGAAAAGGAGACAGAGGGTCAGGGAAAGCAAATCGGAGGAGGACAGGGACACAGTTATATATATATATATTATTTTATTTAACTTTTAACTGGGTAGTCCCAGAGATTAAGAATCTTTTTTACAAGGCCTGGCAGAGAAAGCAGCATCAAGACAAACGAAATGAAATTGTCAGACAAAAAAGCAAAATATAATCAAAGTCCGATAGACACAGAAGAGTGAGTACAGTCCAATAGGCAATCCTTCAACTTCAAACCAGCAGGCTCATTGCCAAACCTATTTAAATCTTAACTAAACAAAGCACAGACAGCTCCTTATTGAGTCCGCCACAAGAGAAAGAGTGCAGCTCTTTCAGTTTTAAATAATTTTGCAACAAGGGGGAGCAGAGCACATAAAGGCACTTTTACCTAATTAAGTTCTGACCGTAGGGACAGATAACAAAAACAAACCCTGCGACTGCAAACGGTGATTTCCACCAACTTTGTTTCAGAGGTATAAGAGAGTGAATAATCAATAAGCAGACCCAGAACGGCCTTAGAGATAAAAAATGTTACAATGAATAAGTCTTACCAGTGGACAGGTCAGGCCAGTCAACCCAAGCATAGAATTTACACTGATGAGAAAGCTTTACAGTTAGTAGTAAACCCCAGTTCTTCATGATATACAGTGTCGTCAGGCGCAAAGACATTGGGAGGAGGCATGTGAATATAAAACATCGACATCATCATGTCAAGAGCACGGCAGTGACCAGTCTCTCTTTAGCTGCAAAAGAAAAACATGACTTAAAGCCTAACATCAGCTTTAATTTCACAGCAAGGTGGCTGTCATCGCTAGAAATTCCCACAATTCGATTCAAGACTCAATCGCTTCAGATTCTATAGCAACAATAGATGGGAGCTTTTTTTTTTTTTTGGCCTGATTTCTGAGTTTGTAAACATCATGAATTTCGTTTTGTCAGCATTCAGAACACGTTTCACTTGACATAAGGTGGCTTGCATGGTGTTAAAAGCAGCTTGTAGGAGTGGGAGGGAGGTGTGAAGGATGTAAGCAGAGTTGTATCATCAGCAAAGGGAGGCCAGAGAGGGCTATATAGGCTGCTGACAAACTGCCACTTCACTCCCTAGTCCTTCTCTCTTCATTTTCTAGCATTCCAATATGCTTTCTCATCCGAACCAGAGCCTAACACAGTTTTTCACTCCAGACGGCTTTCTCAGCCAAAGTTGAGCTAGTGCGCTCTTTAATTCCAATTTACTTTCTCAACCAAATATGAGGCAATGCAGACTTAGCTGCTGTCACAACACAAGTTTGAGGTAATGCACGTATTGATTCCAATCTACTGTTTCAACCAAACTTGTAAGAGGCTCAAAGAGCAGAGAGAGTTTGAGAGCCAGAGAAGGCGGACCTTTGGAACCGGACGGGCCCTTCCAGTGGTTGTTGCCATGGTTTTCTGTGTCGGGACAAACCGTTGGCCAGTGGCTGGGAGCTTGAGCTGCTGTTTGTTAAAGATAAGTGGTGAAGCCAGAGGGGAGAGAGAGAAAAGGACAGACAGAGTGAGAGAGAGAGAGAGAGAGAGAGAGAGAGAGACCCCTGCTTTATTTTTTTTCTATTGACTGCAGGACATCCAGCTTTTCTAACTGAAAAACACTCACTATCACAAAGCTTTATCCAAAGCTTCACCATACTCTCTCTTTCTCTCTCTCTCTTTCTCTTTCTCTCTCGCTCTCTCTCTCTCACTTCCACCCTCCTCCAATATGGGACTCCAGATAGTTCATGCCCTCCTATTTAAACAGCGCAGCAAGCCCTTGTCCTTGCGTTTTTCTGACCCTAATCTCCCCCTCTCGGTATCAAAGCTCCATTGGCTGTACACTGGCCGCTTTGATACCGTATACTGTTTCTGGCAGTCTCCCTCTCACTCCCGCTCTCTCTTTCTCGCTCTCCTTTCCCACAATATTGTAAAAGAGCACAGAGTGCCAACAGGGACCTGCTCACTGTCAAAGAGAAAAGAGAGGGGGCATTAGAGGGAGCGAGAGAGAGAATGAGAAAGGGAGGGAAGGGTGGAAGGAGGATAGGAGGGAAAGATGGGGTGAAGTGGCAACAGTCAGAGTGAGTGAATGTGGTCTTTTATCATTATTACTGTTATTGCAATAGGATCTAGCAGTAGTAGACGTAGCAATACTAGTGGTTGTTAGAGTAGTGTTTTTAACTTGCTTTGGCAGCACATATCAGTTGTCATACCACCAGAGCACACTGACTTGAATCAAATTGAGTGAGCAAGAAAACAACCAAGTGACTGAGTGAGGAAAGACTGAGCAACTGAGCTGAGTGTGTAAATGAGTGAGCAAGCTAGGGCACACTTGTGTGCATGCTTGTGCATGCATGAACTTGTGATCGAATGTGGGTTCATAGCGTGTCATGACCATTACCATGGAAGTCTAGGGCCCTGGGCCTGGGCTTTTTTAAGCTTGACCTGACTGTTGTAGTCAGTCTGCCCCTCCTGCACTCCACCAAGGGACCTCCAGGCTGCACACTCACAAGTCACCTTCAACCGTCCACACTCGCAACCTCAAAGTGTGTTTGTGTGTGTGTGTGGGGTGTGTGCAAGTCTGAGTCTGCTTGTTTGCTGTCCTCAGAGAGCGAGGGAGAGCGTGACTTCATCAGCGCTGGCTGTTGATGAATCATACCGAACTTACTCTCTGTTTGCCTGATGCAAATGTCTGTTTGCTTTGTTGGTTAGCCTACTATGGAGGGAGGCTGTAGGCGTGTGTGTGTGTGTGTGTGTGTGTGTCTGTCTGTCTGCACTTTTTAATAATGTAATATTTGCATTTCTGACTTTTTGTTTATGTGTAACATTTTATAACATTAATATATTGCTATGAAATTAACTGTAATGGCATTTTCTCATGCTTTGAAAAAAAAAGATAGGGTTGCCGTTATAAACAGTGTCCCCAATGATGTACCTTGTGGTTTCTTTTTCAATTCGGGAGTTCTTGGGTTCTATTCCCCTAAGATAGGTGCTTATTCTGTGCTTTATTGGATATCCAGTAAGTGGGATAAAGTGGGAAAGAGAGGGGATGACGTGATGACATGCAGGACAAGTGCTAAATTCAAACTTGTAACATTGAGGGTACAAGGTTAGCACCATGAGCCACTTGTACCCTCGTATTTGAGTTTCTTTAACGCCATACAACATGCACTACGTCTGAGTTTTGGACTTTCTGTGTATCTGTCTAACTTGACTGATTGGCCGGACAGGTCGCATCCTCCAGGAGAGGTCGGCCGCCGCTGTCGGTCCCACTAGCTCTCTGCTCCATACAGTCGACTCGCTCGTCTCCTGTCGCACTCACTCTCACAGACACACACACGGGTTAAAAGGACCCGGCTGCAGGATACAGGAAGAACCAGCCCAATAGCTCAACTCTCTCCTGCATCCAGCCTACGCCTCACCCACACCCTCCCCCCCAGTCTGCCACATACATGTTATACCATATTATATGTACAATATATATTATACCCCCCAGAAATTGGTTTCATATTTGATTTGAGTAAGATTCTTTATTGTTTTGAGCCTCTTCTAGTTGTTGCCTGCTTTTCAATCATAAACCAGTCAAGTGTTGCTATAGTGAATTGCTGCTCTGTTCTCTTCTGTAAACCAATCCTTGGAGGGAAAGGCAAAGAAAGCGTGTGTTTGTGTTTGTGTATGTATATATATATATATATATATGTGCGTGTGTGTGTGTGTGTATGAGTGGGAGTTGCCAGGCAGCTGAGAGTAGCAGCTAGGACCGTGGGGTCAGAAGCAGTCCTCCGGGACACCCTGACCCCTATTCCATAACTCTTTCCTGCCCCGGATGACATAAAGCAAAGACACAATGAGATCTTATAGGATGAGATTGGTCTGGGACTGCTTCCCTAATGCCCTGTGGAACCCTGATATTTGTCGTCAGGGAAAACCAGGAAATGCAGAGGGAAACCGATTTCATGGGGTGAAAATGGAGAAAATCACGATGCTTCCTACAACCGGTGTTGACATATATGTACCAGAAGTTATTATTTTTCCAGTCTCTGAGAGTTCTCATTTTCTCATTCTCTCTCTCTCTCTCCCTCGCTTTTCCTCTCCCCTTCCATCCATCCAGTGGATGTGTAGGAGGGATAAAGGTTGTCCTTTTGTCATCAAAACTCCAGATTAGTTTTGCCTCGGTGCATCTGAGTGTCTGCTTTATCACTGAGGCCAGAGGAGCCACAAGGTTCAGCTCACCCCTCTGCAAAGTAATAACTCCTACCAGCTACTATTCCATTCTTCCCCTCTATCTCCTATACTACTATTACTACTTCATTCTACCTCAATGAACTGTTTTTTTTTCTGGGGCAGGGGGATTATTTTCATGGCATTGGCTTTATTGGGCTGTAGAGAGGCTGACTGACAGGAAAGAGAGGAGGAGGAGGAGGTGACATGCAACTTATGCCATGAGCTGCGATCAAACTGACAAAGTTGTAATATGCTTTAGTCCCTGAAGCCCAGAGCAAAACCTAAATGCGCTGCTGACAGAATATCATAAGCCTGTCTTGGTAGTTTTATTTGAATATTGCAGCATTCATGTGACTTGGGGTTTTGCAAGTTTATGACTTGGAGGTTTCATTGAAAGCCAAGTTAAAAAATGTTATCCTGAAGTTGTCAAGTTGACATTGGATAATATTGCAACAAGCAAGATCAATACTACCGTACAGTTTTACTACAGTATTTTAGAGAACACTCAAATTAAGTCGTTAAGCAGCGAAAACATAAATGCTGCAGTACAAATCAGTATCATTGTTATTATCGCTGTGTTTCTTCTGGATTTGGCACATGAACGCTAGCAGGACAGACAAAAAAACGTCGTCCACTGGGAACGGGGATCTTCTGAGGATTACATAAATGCGGCATGTGATTTAGACAAGTATCTAGCGGCTGAATACAGTGTAGAAATGCATTATGCTCATCAGTTAGAGCCTATGAATTATGTTTCTCTCAGAGGAGTTTGTTAACCTTCTCCCTTTCGTATACGCAGCGGTGGCTTTTGCCTCTAGTTACAAAGCCCTCAGAGGACCGTGAGGTGAGCAGAGGTCAAGAGGGTTACATCAAGGTCATTGACATGCTTCAAAATGAACTCTTAGCCTAGTTTGTTTTTAGTCTTATCCCTTGTTTGGACAGAGTGGCATCCTGCACTCTACATGTATAAAGTACATAAAGGCCTCAATCTTAACTAATTGATACCTGATTGGTGTTTGGAACTTGTTAACTGTTGGATTATCTCCTCGTGAATGTAAAATAACAAGAGCACTGATCGGGTCTTCCCTCTTTCTTTCTTTTTTACAGCAGTGACGACAGAATACCTTGTTTTTAAAGACTGAGCAGGAGGCTTAAAGCGATGTAAGTGCTACCGTGTATACGAGTGGGAAGCGCAAGGAGCTTAAGACCTCTGAACAATGGCAAGTTATCTGCCACAGTGGCTGGTAGACTTCACAAACTTACCAGCCAAGGTCACAGTGTTAATTTCCCACGCTGGTGGCAATTCAAACCTGGCAATGATGGATTTTTCATTTTTTTTTTTTGTATAATAAGAAATAAGCTCAATTTAAGCCATCCCATATAGATTTTTAGAAGATCAGGCTGAAAATCCAGCAACTATTCTTTTCCTCTGTGTTTTTTTTTTTTTAGCAATTATTGTACTATTGTAAAAAGTGGCTAGGGACCACAGTTTTGATGTTTAATTGGTTTAAGGAATCTTTCAGCCCGGGGAGTGACTGCAGTGTGTCACCTCACAAAACGAGGGGATAGAAAGGACTCCTCTGTGTTCATCATCATGGTAATTTCCTCTGGTACATAAGATGGCTGCCATAGAATATTCCTAATATTGTCCTGGAGTGTTGTTTCATCTGTGGACTGCAAAAGACTCAAAAAATGTGAATGTTCAACACAGCTGCCACAGTGATATTCAGCCAAATGGTGCCTTTGCCATCGTAACCTGTCAGCTCTCTGAGTCTTGTGGACGATATATTCAAGACAGCATAATCTTTAGTTTTGTGGCAGCCATCTTAAGCGTGCCAGCACACCAAATGACCGTTAGGGAATGGTGGTTTTTGCTATTTATTCCCATTCCAGGCTCACGATGAGAACAAAAACACATTTAAAAGTAGTAGAGATTAGAGTGGCGTTGGCATGCATGGGCACATACATAGAGAGCATACAGACACACAGACAGACATATAGGCAGTCAGATACACACACACGCACGTACAGAAAAACACATGCACACACTAAGCCAAATGTGGCTGTGCCAAACACAAATGAGCGCAAATCAAAACACAGCATACAAACATAAAAAGAGATCCAGAGTATGAGGAAACAGAGAGAAGACAGAGAGAATAGCACAGTCCCATCTGTCAAACAAATGTGAGGCTACATCACACACACACACACACACACACACACACACACATACATACAGCACACATCATTTAGTCTGAACTGAACGATATCTGCTTCTGTCCTTTAGCAGCTGGTCCTGAGGGGCCACTGTAGAAGTTGCATGAAAGTTTGTTTAGAGCTGAGCAAGTGTGTTAAGCTTTATGAGAACCCATGGGAGATGTGGTGGCACGCACACACACACACACACATACAGACACACACATGTATACACACACACACACACACTCAGGCACGAGGCTTGGGCGGCAGCTCGTGCTAGCCCCAACCAACAGTGAGGAGTTTGTTGTCATAGCAACAGTAAAATGAGATGACTTTACTGTCAGCCGTAATGTTTCATGGCCCCCTCGCCGCTATGGCAACATAACAAGGAGGAGGAAGAGGAGAAGGAGAGGGGGAGACGGAGAGAGAATAGAGAGAACATCAGAGCCATCTCTGCATTCCACTGGACTCCCACTAGGAACAATGTCACTCCGGTGCCCTTCCTTCCTTCCCAAGACAAACACACACACAAACACACCGTGACAAGCCTGTCAAACACACACACACTCACACACACAGACACCTTGACGAGCCTGTCAAACACACTTTGCACCTCGCCCATTTCTTTGATTACGTGCTCACTATTTTCTGCTACAGCGTTATCGTCGCTGGGGCAATTTGAATTCATTACGCTCAATGTCAATATTGGTGCAACAACATCGTACCTCCGACAGGTACAGCTTGTTGAATGAGTGTGCATGCTGTCAGAAAGAGTGAGGAGAGAAGTGAGAAGAGAGAGAGGGGAGAGAAGTGGAGAGAAGATCAAAGACAGCCAGCTCCATATAGCGCTTCTGCACCAGAGAGACTGTGGAACGGAGCAGTGGGGTGACTATAGGCTGGCCGACAACACGGAGTAACGGCGCAGTAGCTATACATCACAATTCTATATTTAGCTCAATCCTTCCACTACAGCCTATCAACACTGTTAAGCAGAGTTCTCGGGCGCTGGTACAAAGAGCGAGAGGGAGAAGAAGAGTCAGAGAGAAAGAAAGAGGGAAAGAAGGAGAGGATGAGAGAGGAGGGGAAATAGAGACAGACAAGGCGAACAAAAAAAAAAAGAAAAACTAGAAAGAGAGAGGAGCTGCGTTGTTTTGCTCTGTTGCCATGGCGACACAGTGGCCGGGGATGTAGTGAACTGACAGTTGTCACGGCACGGCGGGTTGCCATGGATGACAGCTGTCAGTCAATCAGGCAGAGTGAGGGGACAGATCGGCAGATGATCACCTTGGATTAGAGAGCGATCGCACCACACAGGGGCCAGCCAGAACATATCTGGACTTAATCCCCATGTCCTAATGGCGCTGCTCCCTGGTGTGTGTGTGTGTGTGTGTGTGTGTGTGTGTGTCTTTGTGTATTCGTCCATCTTTGCCGGCATGTGTGCTCGTGTTCGTTTTGTGCGTATGTGTGTGCGTCTGTTTGTGCTTCTTTGCCAGCATTTGTGTGTGTGTGCATATTTGTGTTTGTGTTTATGTCTGTGTGTGTGTGTGTGCGTGTGTGTGTGTGTGTGCGTGTGCGTGTGCGTGTGTGTGTGCGTGTGTCCAGACTGAAACATGTTCACAGAGTGGGTGGAGCAGATTACATTTTGCTGTGGCTGCTGCCCGGGTCCTTCCCACAGCTGTCTGTGCTAGAGGACAATCAAAGGCCTGGTTGTAAGCCTTCTGATTGTACTGTGATACTCAGCCCCATTCCCCTTCAATTAACACTCTGCCTGTGTCTAATGAGCACAGCATTGCTCTTATGTTGGGGGAATAATGGTGTGGGTAGAATAGGGACGGTAGTGAACACAGAGTGAAAATGTCCTTCTACCTCTCACCTGTCTTTCTTTTCTTGACACTTCTCTCTGTCATGGTTATTCGGTGGTAACATGACTATTGCCAGGGCACAATATCTCTTGACCCATGCACTCCTTACTTTTGGTTGCTTGCAATGTCCGTGATCTAGGAATTGAAGTTTAGTCTACGGTTGCACACATTGTTCTTTGTGTAAAAACCTCAGCTAAACACCTAATACCATATAAAATGTCGTGGTATTGATTTTATGTGTCAGATTTGGGTTCAAGCTTAGAAGTGAACGGATCAGTCTGAAATTCCACTTCAATTCAGCAAATTGTGGAATTGAAGAGTTGAAATATGTTCAGTGAAATCCGATGAAATAGTTAGTAATCGTGTTGAAATTCGAGCACACATCGATGAAAGTGTAGGATTAATGAGGTTTTTTGATTTGTGTATTTGTGAATTTCTTGATCCTATGTAGCGATTGGATTTCAGTTTTTCATTTGAAAAGAAGTAAAATAGTGGAAAAAGTGGAATCTTGATCATAACATTGCTTCCACTGTGGGGATATTGAAGCATTGGTCATTTGTAATAATTTCTGTGACCCTGGAACTATTAGTAATTTACCAGTCTTCATGTGTTATGGCATCAGCCCTATTCAATGTCAATGCTTCGCTGTTACTCCAGTAATTTGAGGGTGGCTGTACAAGGCAGGATTTCCTCAACCAAAAGCTCTAAATTTGCACTCCAGTCAAAATTGGTTAGAGAGCCCTGGAGAAAAATGATGATGTATACTTTTCCCCTCGGATCTAACACAGCCTAATTGGGGATGTGGTTAAAATCTTGTTGCGTGCCTCCACCCGTTGGCCTTTAACAAAAATCAAGCATCTATGTGAGAAGCCAACTGTATTTCATGAGCTGACCTTGTTTCTCGTTTCTCTCCTCCCTCCTTTCTTTCCCTGCTCTTCCCTCTTTCCACCCCATCCCCCTCCTCTCCTTCCTGCTCTGTCTTTGCTTCTTCTTCTCTCTCTCCTTTCTCTGGGCACCTCCTCTGTATCCCTTTCTAGGAGCGAGCCCTGGGCTGGATGGGACCCACCATGCCCCCCAGTAAGAAGGCCCAGAGCCCCAGTAGTGGAGCCAGCGCCTCGCAGG
>OOFE01011185.1:0-20453 GCA_900323365.1 Monocentris japonica
CTGGGGGTCCGGAGTGGAGCAGGATGGACGGCAGCCAGACGGAGGCGCCCGGCAGCCAGGAGCAGAATGGTGGCGGCTCGGGAGACGCCGGCATCCAGGAGAAGGTGGAGGAGACGGAAACTTCTCCTGCGCCACAGAGAGAGAGACGTGGGGCTTCAGGGGTGGAAGGCAGCCCACTGTCTGCCGTTCCCTGGAGGCAGAGGGGTCGAAGCAGGAGGGAGACCATTGCCTGTACACCAGTAAGACCCCTGTCAGAGCAGGACTCCCCTCAGGAGGAGAAGCCCCACCAGGCCGAGCCACAGGACCAGCCTGGTTCCTCTGTGGAGCACAGCTCAGACACCTCTGATAGAGACCGGTAAATAACCAGCCAATATTGGCCTTTTATAAAAAAACGGATATCGGCATGTCAGTGTCGTCCACCTCCGACATGATGGATATGATTACATATTTATTGTAGAATTGATCACTGATTGTCTATGGAAAGCCCTTAGCCTGAATTGATTCTAATACAACCTTTTGACCTGATTCCATGTATGCATGGATGATGATTATACAATGTGGGGAATTTTTTGGCATGAAAATATCAAATTTATTACCAGTAGACGTATTGGCTATCGGTGGTTTCAATCCAAAAGCATCGGTATCAGCCTTCAAAAACCCATATTGGTGGAAACTTTAACTGCAATACTGCAGTCATGTTGGACCAAGCAGTTGTGCGTGAAAGAGAAAGACCATCCCATACCTGGTCTCTGGAACAGCCATGTGTCCTGTCCAAGTGTCCTTGAGCAACACACTGAGGTCACTATCCGCTCTCTTGTTGTGTGGCGCTCTGGATGGGAGAGTGTTGTTGCTAATGCCTTGATGTTTCATAATTTCCCCCCCCACCACTGTTTGATCTGTCCAGGGGGCAAGAGGATGAGGAGGTGAGCGGGAGGAGGACGCAGAGAGAAGCCACACCTCGGGGACGTATTCAGGTGACTCTAGTAGACGGCAGAGTTACACTGCAGGAGGCACAAAGCACCTGTGGTAGCAAGGTAAGACCAACAGAGGCACCATCTGCCTGTACACTATAGAAGTCAGTACCACCTCACACAGATTATTGGGATGCTAATAGCTCATCAGTTTGGCAGTTGTTAGTTCCTTCACACTGCATCTGTCTTTAATATGTACAATCTCAGTGGACTAAGTCCAGTCTTAGCCTGAAAATCACAGCTGCAGATTGAGAGGCTGCTCTGTGGGAGGTTGACCCCCAGTCTGTAGGGGGGTAGTAGTTTGTATAGGCCATGCCTTTCGCCTTCCATAATCACTAATCCTCAGATAGTCTAGTCTGGAGCCAATGGGGTTCAGACTGTCAGCAGAGAGAGGGGGGAGGAATGGGAGTCAGCAGAGGGTCTACAGTAAAACAGCCGGATTCACACTGCAAAGAACCTCCATCTTAACAAGTCATTTAGTGACATATAAAGTCTGGAAGTCTTATTTTTCTTAAACGTGAACAATTCTGCCAATGGGGTGAGAGAAAAGTTCATCTTTTTGCAGAAAGGACCACGGCGGAAACTCTGCGTGGTATTTTCAGGGTCCTTGGGTTCAACGTTCCTCCCATCCTTGAATCCAGAACGAGAAAGACGAGCAGTTAGATTGTCATTCCATTGCAATCAGATATAGCATATCCCAGCAACAGCACACTGCTTTTGGCATGTGCCAAATGTCTTGAGATCAGACTTATGTTACGCGAGAATGTGTCCAGTATGGTTGGTGATAATGTGCTGAGATGGGATAGACTGGCTCAGAAGGACATGGAATGTAAACATTGATGTGGTTAGAGAGTCTGCTGTGCTGACCCCCTCCTGACCCTCTGCTCGCAGCTGCACCATGTTGACAGTTTGTGTGAGTGTGTGTATTTTTATAATAATCTCCTTTGTATGTTTATTTCTTGTTTAATTTTTATATTTGTATTAAAATTCTGACATTTGTTTCCTTTTCCTTTTTTTTTTATCCATCTCCCTGTTTTCCCACCGTACTGCCCTCTGCAGGAAGAGAATGAAATCTCCTGTGATGAGACTGTCCATCCTGAGTGCTGGGTAAGCCACAATGAGTGCTGCATTTTAGTGCTTCCACCTAATGTAAGACCTCATGGATATTTTTTGGATCTTTGATTGTCCAAATCTAGAATCTAAGTAATAGTAAATAGTTACTCTGCAGTAGCTTTAACCCCCCCTCTCCCTTTCTACTTCCTCTTCCCTCCCAGGAGCCAGTCTTTGCCTCTGTCTATTCTAGCAGTACACCTCAGTATATCATGTGTTTCAATCAGGTAAATGTGAGAGTGCTGTGCACATGTTGGGGCCAGTGCATGGTGCCTCAGAGATGAACTATGGTGTCTGCAGTGTGGAGTGAAGCGTTAAGAAGATTTGGCTTGCCACACTTATATAGGTTCTGGTGGCTCTTATGAGAGATGGTATGTTGTAGAATACCCTCATCTGCAGAGCGTTTCTGGTTTGAAAATGATCCTTTTCTGAAAGTATGCATTTCAGCTCTAACTGTTTTTTTTCGTTGTTCCTCGAAATTCCATGCTTGACTTCTTCTTTGTATACTAAAGATCCTGCCTGTTAGCGCTACCTTATTGTATCTATGTCAACCCCACATGCGGTTTTCTCCTCAGACTAACCAGTCCTTCGAGGCACAGGAAGTCTCCTCTCATACCCAGAGCCAGTCTCAGCCTCAGTGGAGACGGAAGGTGATGCAGGTCCAGTGCAAATTTCTATTGAGATGTTTCAATCTTAATTCATATGACACTGGGACATCCCCCTGTATCCTAATAGAGATGTTTCTCTGGTTGTGCAGGCTAAGGGAGCGGAGGATGAGCGGCCTCAGACAGTCGTGGCTGAGCAAATCAATACACCACAGCATAAGGAGGAGCAGGGGGAGACCAGGGATGACTCAACCCAGTCTGCTACAGTGGGACGCATGGCCAAGAGAGGTGAGTAGGTTGTGTGTGCCTCTCTGACTCCCACTTCCTGTCTGTCTATTTACTGTCTCTTTCTGTTTGCCTATTAGGTCTGGGCTCTCCAGAATCAGACAGAGCTGATACCTCTCACAACAAGAGACCCTCCACTGGAGCCCCAGGATGCTCATATGAAGGTTAGCCCAGTGTCGCTCCATTCAATACCGACTCTATACTCAGAGTCTTGTCTCTAGGTTCCTGTTTGCGTGTTGCTGGTTATTCTCTAAACTGTTTGTGTTGTTCGCAGAGATCTCCGTGCAGCCCGGGATAGAGTTCGAAGGTGAGATTAAAAACTGGGGAGACTGGAGCCCCTCCCTGAAAAGGCTCATTGATTGAAATAATATATATATATATTTATAAATTTCCACCCCCAGCACCTCCCCAGAATGCACCAGTAACAGATGCTCCACGCGAGGTGAAGGAGGCGGTGCCTGTGGATGAATCGAGCATGTCCGACGGCTGTTTCTACAGGGAGCGGTCACCTCCCTCGGCTTGTGCCCCCCCTCCCTCTGGAGATGCTGCCGCCACAGAAACTGAGCAGGACCTGAGTGTCTTCTGCCAGACCAACACACCCATGTGAGTCTGTTTTTACCCCATATTACGAGATTATACGCAACTAAGCATAGTCACAGCTATGTCATAAATATAAATACTCAGGGATGTAGTGGAGGGTAAGTCCAGTTTACTCACCTTTTTTAGGCTGACATAAATGGTTATGGCCTAAATCGGTAGCGTACATGATAGTATGTAGTATCAAACTGAGGTAAATGATATGATCGGGTATCGTGAAGATCTGAAAGTATGATTGATTTTGTTTATATTGGTGGTTATTTCCCTTATGATGATCACCGACATCACTGATTATATTGATATTGTCAATACAACTGATTGACACTGGACTGTAATTAGCTGACAATGATGCTGTGTGTTTCAGACTGACCTCGGCAGTAGCAGAGCACAGGCGGGCGGTGCGCCCGTCCCGTCGGACCCAGGGCTCCAGAAACCCCCTGCGGGCTCTAGCGGCCAGGGAGGACATCAGACAGGACTACATGGGGGAAAGGATCAACAACGCTAGCGAGGAAAGCAACAGGGTCCAGGCAGAGAAGAGTGAGTCAGAACATTTCCTCTCCTCTTTCTTCCTCTCTCACCCTCTTTTAGCTGAGACCATCTCTTGCGTCTCTCCCTCCAGAGTCTAAGAATTCCTCCATGGTGGACTCGCGGGTTGCCAGATCAGAGGACTTCGGCAGCATCGCCTCCTCAGATGCGGCGACTAACAAGTCCGAGCCTCCCTTCAGCAGCCTGACGCTCATTCACATCAAAGGTCAGAGGAGAGATGGGTTTGTGTGTGTGTGTGTGTGTGTGTGTGTGTGTGTGTGTGCAAGTATGCATGATGGTCTCTGTGTCTATATTAAGTGGGTCATCTGGTGACAGGTAGGCGGCATGTCCAGGTTCGAGTGGTGGAGCCCTCAGTGCGGTCGCTGAACAGCGGAGACTGCTTCCTGCTGGTCACTCCGGACCATTGCATCCTGTGGAGTGGAGAGTTCGCCAACGTCCAAGAGAAAGCCAAGGTACCGCTGAAGACGCTGAGTCTAACAAGCTGTAAAGTTCTGTTCGTCATCAGTCATTGGTCACTACAGTATAAAATACACAAACACTCTTTCAGGATGTAACATTAAGAGAGTACTGATGATGCTTTTACACACACTTTATTCACCTTTATTACACATCGCACACGTTTTTCTGGTGGTATTGACCAGTGAATGTGTTGTTCTCCAGGCCTCAGACCTGGCATTGTTCATCCAGAGCCAGAGGGACCTCGGCTGTCAGGCTGCCCAGGTCCTTCATCTGGAGGAAGGGCTGAACTCTGACAGCAGCCCGGCGGCCGACTTCTGGAACCTTCTGGGAGGAAGGACACAGTACAGAGGTCAGAGTTCAAACTGGCCTCAAAGTTATCCCCCTCATATTAGATTGTTTCTTGATTGCCATGCTTGTCAGGTTATAAAAACACAAAAGTGGACAAGTGATAAAAGAATAGGAGCAGCTTGACCACAAATCAGAGAGGCTCTCCGTTTCTACATTTACTTTTTACTGTAAATGCTCTTCTCCAGTGTGACGGTGAGTGCAGCAGTACAATAAGCCTCAGTTCCCATATCATCAGAAATTACAAGCAACCAAAAATAGGGAGTGAATATCCTTGTAACCATAGAACGGTCTTGAATGCTCAGAAAGGAAATGGAATGAGAGCTAAAAAGAGTGATGGAAGGGACGTTTGGACACTGCAGTGTGGTTTTCTGTACGCTGCTGTCTGCAGGAGCGGGAGCACCAGAGGAGGATGAGCTCTATGAGAGGGGTGTGGTGGAGTCCAACTGTGTGTACAGGCTGGTGGAGAACAGGCTGGTGCCCCATGAGCAGGCCTGGGCCTCGATACCCAGCATCTCCCTGCTGGACAGTGGCGAGGTCAGGATCTTCTTGACTCTCAGCTCATGTTGCTTTTGTTGTAGAATAGATATTTTTGCTGTTTGTTAATAAATATACAAGCTTAAACATACATACATACATATGCTATAGAATAACTATTACTCTATTTCTGTAGAATTCAAGTGTTTCTAGTTTTATTATTTTTGACCATATCTCGATTTGTATGTGCAAATGCATGCCTGTGTGTGTGTGTGTGTGTGTGTGTGTGTATCCAGACCCTGGTGTTCGACTTTGGCAGTGAGGTGTACATGTGGCATGGAAAGGATGTTTCCCTGAGCAGCAGGAAGGTTGCTCTGCAGTTGGCTCAGCAAGTGTGGGTTGGAGCTTATGACTACAGCAACTGCAAAGTCAACCCGCTGGATCCCACACACTGTAACCCCAGCATACAGCTGTAAGTCCACACTACGCACACTGTAACCCCAGAATACTGCTGTAGCGCTACACCACACACCATTAAACCAAAGCATACAGCTGTAATTCAACGCTACACATGGTAAAACCCCAGGATACAGCTACCAAACTGCCTGCACAGTAACTCTAGCTTATAACTGCAATGCCACAATACTTGCACTGAAACTGCAGCATACTGTAAAACCATAAATTCACACTGTGACTGAAAATACAGCTATTTACACACTCCACTCACTATAGCCCCAGAATACACCTGTAGGTAAAACTAAAGAAATCATGTACAAAAATACACATATTAGTTATTTTGAGCTCCTCTATACAGAGGGATGAATTACTTTTTTTTACAGTTGAGTTGGCCCAGTTTTGATCAAACCTGCTTTGGCGTAAAATGGATTCCGAAAGCTACTGTAAATGTTCATGGCTGTCTAATAAGAGCACTGTGCTCAGAACATCACACGTCTAGGTGATAATGACATTTATACACCAGAGGAGCAGCTTTCTGTGTGCAGACGCCACTTTTGTTTGATTGCATTCGGTCACATTTTATTGCCTATCCTCAGGCGAGGGGAGGGGCGTCCGAGCTGGGCGCTGTTCGGCTGCCTCTCAGAGCACAGCGAGACGGCTCTCTTCAGAGAGAAGTTCCTGGACTGGACAGGCAGCAGAGAAGGCAGGGAGGAAGGTGCCCCGGTGCAGGACGAGACACAGGTTCTGGCAACTTGATGATTTAAAGTCATGCTGTAGTGCAATATCACTGTCATTATATTCAGAGGTGGATGATGGAGAGGGATGCCAATGACTTATCGATTACTTGGCCAGAAACGATTGCTGGCCTGTACTGTGTTTTGTCTCTAATGGAAAGATGTGAATTTAAGAGGATGGAAGGGATGAGAGTGAGTGAATTCCTACTAGTCACTAATGGAGATCAATAAAGTTACTGTTCATTCGTTCACAGTCCATCCCCGCCCAGTCATCCCAGCCGGTTTCGTCCCCACAGTCAGAGTGCCTGTGCCCCTGTGATGCCAAGGCTCTAGTGTCGGGCCAGGGGCTGGTAGGGGACGGCGTGGTCCGTAACCTGCTGGGCGGGGTCGATGTCCAGAGGGGACACGGGATCGTCACGCTGGACGACGGGCTGCAGATGGAGCTGAGCACGGTCGCCGTGGATACGTGGCACGTCCAGGAGTTTGACGACAGCGAGGTTCCCGTGGAGAGCCCGGGGCAGCTCCACGAGGGAGACTCATATGTCATCCGCTGGACGTACAGCATCAACACTGTCGGTGAGTAACACACACACACACACACACACACACACATGCAAGTAGATCAAGAGTTGTGGAAAGAAATTTCTTCTTCTCTTCCTAGCACTTCCCACTTCCATTCTATGGTCACAATAATATGACCTTTGCACTCCTTATTTTTAGTTGCTTCTAATCTTTGATGATACAGGAGCTGAAGTTTATTCTACTGTTAGAATGTAAGTGTAAATGGATTCTCCTTCACGCAACGTAATGATTTATCTTTTTCTCTGCGGTAGGTCAGAGCAGCCCAGATGACCAGAACACGGGTCATGGAAAGGAAAGCACCGCCTTCTTCCTGTGGCAGGGCCGCCACTCCAGTGTCAGTGGGCGGGGCACTGCTGCATTCCTGTCCATTGGGTTGAACAGCCACGAAGAGACACAGGTAAGCACATGTCGTCATCGCCGTGGATCGTCTGCACACACAACTACAACCCAATTGCTGATGGTCGTTGTGTTGTGTTGTTGCTGGAAGGTGGCGGTGCCTCAGGGAAAGGAACCTCCCTGTTTCCTGCAGCTCTTCCAGGGAGGCCTGGTCATTCACAAAGGCAGACGAGAGGACGCCTCCTCCAACGCAGGTACAGTAAAACACAAGTCTCCATCCTGTTTGGTTTCCATGTCTCAGCCATTTGTGCAGGCTGTGCTTTATCATGTGATCTTGGTCTTATTCGTGTCTCTGCTGGTCGTAGCCGAGTGGCGTCTGTTCGTGGTGCGAGGGGAGCTTCAGGAGGAGGGCTCTCTGTTAGAAGTGGACTGCTGCCTCGCCGGGCTGCGCTCCAGGGGCTCCGTCATGCTGCTCAACAGCCAGCAGGCGGCGCTCTACCTCTGGCATGGCTGCAAAGCCCACGCCAGCTCCAGAGAGGTCAGCAAGAGGGCAGTGGAACGTCTCACTCACATGTAAGTCTAATATTCTGAATGTGCGTTTGAGTGATTTTAGTATCCATTGATGTTGTCAACATTCAAGTACAGTTGTGTGGTGTGATAATGACACATATTAGGATTTGACCGATATGGATTTTTGAAGGCTGGCACCGATATTTTTGGATTGAAGCTGCCAATAACAGATGTTTTGTGCTGATAGTCAATATCTTTAAAAGTATTCTTTTAGAAATATTCAGTGTTTCCCCCAGAATCAGCAGCTCCTTAAGGCAGGGTGAGTCATTAAAGGTTTTACAGACTGACACCCCTGAAGCTGTTGAGTAAAACCATATCCTCACTTCCATCACATTGGCGGAGAGCGACAACTGACAGGCCGATATCGGCAAACCAATATATCAGTCTAATCCTAATACATATACTGTGTTGCTTGACTTAAACAGCAAAGTCTTGGATCTTATTTCAGGCTGTAATATTGTGTGTGTGTGTGTGTGTGTGTGTGTTAGGTGCCCACCAGAGCTGGGCCTCAGCGCTAGTAGCCCTGTGAAGGTGCAGGTAGTAGAGGAAGGTTCAGAGCCTGCAGAATTCTGGACAGCCCTGGGACAGATGGACAGGAAGGCCTACGACTGCATGCTACAAGGTACACAACGAAACACTTTGGCTCTGTCCATAAACAACCCCATCTCTCCAACTCATCTCAACTAACCTCACTTATGAAATCATCAATAATAGTCATGTGAAATCATAAATAATAGCTGTGTCTCGCAGATCCAGGGAAGTATAACTTCACACCGCGCCTCTTCCATCTGAGTGCTTCCTCCGGGAGCTTCCGGGGCGAGGAACTGCAGAGTGCCGCCCGGCTGCCAGGGCTTGTAATGGCCATGCCCTTCGTCCAGGAGAGCCTGTACTCTGTACCCCAGCCAGGTGAGGGGAGACCCGGTTGTCTAGGTACACAACACACAAAAATCTCTTTTTTCTGTCGCCACTCATTCAATTCCTCATCTACTTGCTGCCTCATGGTAATAATAATAAGCTTTATTTGTAGAGCAACTTCTTGCTTTGCAAGATTAAAGGTTTTGCTATATATATTATATATATTTCTACTTATATTATTCTATCAATGTAATGTTCAACACCCCACCCATTTGCTCTATTCTTATCTATATCCTATTTTTCCTTTGCTGTATCCTCATATTTGCTGCTGCCATGACCCGGTTGGGGATCATTTAAGTTCCATTTAATTGTAATTCTTCCGTATCCTCTAATTTCTCCTCTATCTCATACAGTAATCTTTCTCTGTGTCTCCCCCAGCCTTGTTCCTGCTGGATAACCGTCTAGAGGTCTACCTGTGGCAGAGGGGTCAGCCTGAGGAGACAGAGGGCTCTGGTCCAGCCTGGAGCCGCTGGGATAACGAAAGGAGGTGCGCCATGCAGACCGCGCTCCAGTACTGCAAAGGTGTGTGTGTGTGTGTGTGTGTGTGGGGGGGACTGCTTGGTTAATAGTATACAAGATGTTGTGCCGTGTCAACATATGTGGTGCTCATTGGTTTCCCAGAGATGAACCCAAGACGCCCACCTCAGGCCTACCTCATCTTTGAGGGATCAGAACCTCTCACCTTCACTAATGTCTTCCCCCGCTGGGAGAGGAGCCCCAGACCCAACCTGCAGGTACGAGCACCGTGGAGAAGAGGGTGGAGAAGAGGGTTGTGTGAAGATTGACAGCTTCATAGTTAAAAGTTATCGTTAGGGTTAGACTGATGTATTGGTTTGCTGATATTGGTTTTATTAAATATTGGATATCGGCCAGCCATGTGGTCCAGCTGGTCCTCCTTGATACAGCTACATGAAAACCTACAATGATTTTATTTTCTTTGCACATTTTACTTTTTTTGATTTAATAATTGTTCAGTAATGTTTTTTTGTAAATTAAGGTCTAATGTATCCCAGAGTTTCTCCTACCATTGAAATCTAAAAAAAGATTTCACCACTGTGGGGCCAGGACAGACCGTGCTGTGACCATGTAGATCGGCCGCAGGGGCCTCTGAGCGACGGGGCAACCAGTCGCCTCGAGGCAGCAATACTTCTTTTAATTAATGACATACTGATCAATAAAGAACAGACATGATTTGTAGGAAATGATTTTCACAAGTGCTATAAACTGCATCAGTTTTTATAGTTTTTATACTACAGTCATCATCTATATCTATGTGTGTGTGTGTATATCAGGGGGATGCGGGGCGGGTCAAGCTGACCTTGGTGCAGGACGCCCTGGCCCAGCTCACTAAGACCCAGTACCCCGTGGAGGATCTGCTGCGGAGCCCCCTACCTGAAGGGGTGGATCCCCAGCGCCTGGAGATCTACCTCTCAGACCAAGACTTCCAGGTAGATACAACAGGGGAACGGCATGCAATGGCGTCTCTCAACCACCAGGCTGCAGTGTTGACCTTATTGTGCTAATGAAAATTGATAGTCTCATAATGTAAACTGATGATAAATTATAAGAGGACGTTTTGCCCAAACTTGGACATTTATATGATATTTATGGATTGACTTTTACATTTTTATTTATTTTTTTAAATCAATCACTGCAATTATGTTTCAGACTATTTTGGAAATGAAGAGAGATGAATACAACTCCCTCCCAAGCTGGAAACAAATTGATCTGAAGAAAAGCAAAGGACTGCTTTGCTAGACGGCGATCGCCTCCTCCACCAAGACGACGGCGTGGGGATATTAGCACCGCGCCTTTGCACAAAGGACTGCTCAACAAAGTAACAGAAAGAAGGAAGAATTCATTTTTATTTATGTCGACTTAGGCTGAGGAGGAACTGTTTTTTGTATTTTCTATTTTTAAGAAGACGGTATTTTCTTGTCAGTTACTGACAGCTGTGTACAGTGTTTTCATAGTAGCTGTTTTCAAATTGTATCTGTGTGTCTTATTTAAGTTTAGGGCCTTATTGTGTTCTCAGCCAAATGCTCTCGTCGTCTCAGAGAGCCAGGACTACCTATGCTTCTTTACCAGAAGGGCTACCATCCCTATCCCAAACCTGCACCCATTTTTCTTATTTCTGAAACCTGTATGAGTGTGTGGGCTTCTTATCCTCAGAGCTACAGTATTACTCAAAGCAAAAACAAAACACAGACGGCATAGCACATTTTCCTATGAAACTTAATTTTATCTGTACAAATCAATGAAAGTCTGCGGAAGGAAAGGAGGGACATCAGTAACAAACTGTGGGGGTAGGTATGAGAAAACAAAAAAAACAGTGGAGTGCTTACAAAAAAAAAGATCAATTCTAATAAACAATGTAAACAAGAAAAAAAATAAAAGGGTAACCACTTTCTAAATGTTTTCTCCTCGATCGATATCATTCCATCAAAACATCTCTGCATGCCCAGAGCTACAAGCGATTTTCACTTAATGCTCGATTTCAAATTCAATTAAAGGAATGAAAAAGACACGAGGGCTGTTGCGTTTCGTGAGCTATCTCCTGATTTGTCACCGAAATATGAACAGTGTGTACGAGGGCATAGTCCAAGGTAATTACGGGTATTTTGTCACGTCATATGACAAGCCTCCCAGCTTGTGTGTACACAGTGTTGTGCCATGTGTGTGTGTGTGTAGCTGTGCGGAGGCCACGTGTTTATTCTGGCTGTGGGTAAGGCCTTATTAGGGCTCCGTGGGGATTCAGTATTAACTACGCATGGAGAAGCAGGTAGACATGCTCCAGTAACACCCCTCTGGTCAGTATGACAGGCTAATTCTGCTTCACCTCATAAAAAAAAAATAAAAAAAAAGGCCAACATGTGAGACATCCTCTCTTAATGTGAACATCCACAAGACACGCTGACTCCACAGGTTGTTGAGTTAAGTCGGCGTTGCCTTCAAGCCGGTCCGCTGAGCTGGAGCCTTTTGGGCTGGCTAGCATGGATTAGCTGACTAAGCCTCCATGTGACTGTGCAGTCCTGACGGGATTGGATTCAGGCCCACCGCTGGCTGATGGGGCACGAGGACTATCAAAAGGCCAGTCACCCACCGCTACACCTCAAACAGACACACTCTAAAAAACACAGCCGCCTGTATCTGAACATTTCCTTTACAGTGGCTGTGTACTATGAAGCTATAGAGAGTATAGAGTACAGAAGTTTCAATAGTGGCAGCTTGAAGATACACAGTAAAATGGGAACATATGCATGGTGTGTCTGTGTGTGTTTGTGTGTCTGTGTGTGTGTGTGTGCGTGCGTGCTCTAGATGGCCTGTTCTCTCTGTATGTCTACTCCAGGTATGTTTCGTTCTGGTTCAGAAGCCAGCGCCGCCTCCCGCAGAACAATCATGTGATCTTCAGCTGCATGCAGGGACTGGTCGATCCAGTCCATACTGCCGGACATGTGACAGGCGTTGCGGGTGACCAGCACTAGGTGGCTGACTGAAAGGAGGAGGGCCGTGGCCCTGAGGGGAAAGAATGGGTGAGATTATTTAGATTGAAATACCTTCTTTGTTGCTGTTGGGTGAAAAAACAGAACGGCTTTTCACAAGTTAGGAAAATCCTTGCTGATCGTCCAGTGGAGACACGTCTGTTCTTGGGCTTTCAACGGGTTTCAAGGGCTGAGAGGTTATGGAACCAACTCAGCACATAAAAGGATCTTATAAACTTTGGATTCAATTCAGGAAAAATAAATGACACCACTATTGGAGTTATACGATTTCCCCCGTGTTTTTGCTGTGAGACTCACACCCCTGTCTCTATCATATCTCTCTATATTTCACAAGGTATTCAACTGTGCATAACTCAAGTCGCGCCGGTCGCTCCTTGCCAGCTCCTTCAGACGCCCCATCAATCAGCGGAGCAATGAGTCTTTGCATTAAGCGATCACAGTCATGTAAAAGGGCCCTTTAAAATGATGGAAAAGCAGACGTGATTACCTGGCATCCAGGAGGATGGGATCCAGAGGAGGGTACATAGATCTCACCACATCATCCACCCTGCAAGGCAAGATGGAGGGAAGCCATGTGAGAAGGCAGGCCACACTCTGTCAGTATTGTAGGAACATGATCAATCAGCTCACGATTTGTGCATGAGATGGGTCATATGTACGCGTATGTTACCTCGGGCTGATGCGTTTGGCCACAGTGATAATGTCGCTGAGGCTGGCTGGTGCTTTGACCTTTGCCCCTGAGCCCATTGTCATGGCAACCAACTTTTCAGTCAAAGTGTGGCAGATCTGCATGTGGAAATATGTGTGTATCGGTCAAATATCAGTCAGTCACTGCTGAAATGCAAAGGGAATTCAAAGAATGCAATGAGCGGTCGCGTCACCTTCAGGATGGAGATACAGTGAGACACCAAGCCACTGTTGGAGAAAAAGACACAAAGTGAGTTTGGACTTTTGACTACGAGCTTTGATAGTAATAACAACTAAAACTTCTCATTATCACAAATCTAAAATTCTATTGCTGACTGGAACTGTGCTTTATGGTGAGGCAACTAGGGTGTATGATAGGGAAGCAGACTGATTCTAGCTCAGATCTATGGGCCACTTTCTGAGACGTACGAAGCGTCCTCTATCCAGTCCTCATTGTCTAGGATGGCCTCGATGTGAGGGTTGGTGATGACCACGTCGTCCAGCTCCAGCTCCGACGGCTCGCTCTGGGTCTCCATGGCTCCGATCAGATCTACAGTGGGTCTGTGGCAGAGAGGAGGGACAACGGGAGGAGGAGGAGGAGGAAAGGTGTGTGAAGACGCTCAGGTTTTGACTTGTTTGGTGTGAGGTTGCTCTCTGCTTGATATCGTGTGTGTTCATCAGCTACCGACAATGAGACTTGGAAGGAATAACTTACACTGGGTATCTGCAGGTTTCAGGAAGCCAAATTTAAAAATAATATTTCAGATAATTTAATACTTTTAAGACCTTATATTTCAATAAGACCTTTTTAATACCCCGCTCTAGGAATAAAGGGCCCTGTCTAGTGGAGAGTTAGGGGCCTTGTGTTGATTGGGACACTGACTTGGAGTCGAAGTGGTGCAGCAGGTCGTGGGGGTGGCAGTAGCGATGTCTGCACACCACCACCAGAGCGATGAAGGAGGCCAGGAAAATGGTGGCCAACACCCCAATGGCCACGATCACCACCGTCTCCATGGCGACTCCGGCTCCCGCAGCGGCCGCAGCCAGCAACACGTCGAGGGGAAGGCGTCCAATCAGGGTCAGGCTGACTGTCCAAGGTCGATTATGGATGAGCGCTCATCTATTGGGGCGAGAATAAGTGATAGTTTCAGTTTGGTTGGGTCTAAGATCAAACCAGAGAAGAAGTGTTCAGGATATTGGCGACAAAATCAACATTTCAGTTTCTACTGCGGCCTGCCAAGGAAGGCACGTCTGACAGTATTTTCTAAACGTGACACACCTACAACGCACACAAAACTCAGATCTTTATCTACGTATGTCTTGCGTTTCATACACTGTACCAGTGCTATGAAGACAGAGTGTTTGTTTCAAACAGGCTCGGCCTACTCCAGGAACCAAACCATTCCTTAGGATATACAGTACAGTCCCATTGCTAAACCGGGGCAACCACATGCAACAATAAATATTAGTTGAATTCCATTAATCCAGCTACTCAATAACATTGTTATATGAATTCAATAAATACATAACTGAAGATATCTTGACATACTTTGATTGGCTGTTCCAGGACAAACAAACAACAAAGGAAAGGTAAGCAAGCGAGCAAGAGAACAAGTGAACCCTTATGAACTTTGACCTCTTACCATCTGGATGTTTTGGGTTCAGGCTGTAGGTATTTTTGGAGGAAGTGCGGAATGTTTTAGATGAGATTTTCCCAGTGCTAGCTTCTCTTGGGATGTATTAATCAGAACTACCTGCCCTCTGCCCAGTCTAGTCACTCATTAACTAGCCCCACCCCACCTGAGCGCCTTTGTGAGTGTGTGTGTGAGTGTGTGTGTGTGTGTGACATTACAAATTCTCTAGAGGGAAGCAATGAGAAGAAAGCAGAAAGAGCTCCCTGGGTAGAGTATAACTGATTTGTACTTAGGCGTAGAGACACTGTTGTTTCTACACTGTTGTTTGACCACAGTCGCTGCAGGCAACTGAACTCCAACACTGTAAACCAACATTTCTGCCCAGATGGTTCTGTGAGTTTCTGCCTTGGAATGCCGTAATTCTTTAATCAGATTAATTTGTGTTACGCTAGCCGTATCGCACAGGGCTCCCTCCTGTCCCTCTCCCTCCCAGGAGCTTTTCTGACTTCTTTTCTGCTCTCTTAAAAGCCTATGGTTGAATTGAAACGCACAAAACAAAATCTGTCGAGGTGGGCTACACAAATAAGTCTCTGCCAGGTTAAAGGGCCATTCACTGCTTCCAAACCTTTCAAACCTTTTTCCAACACCATTTTATGTATTATACAAAAGGCAATAGTAACACCAAGGCTTTCCAAAAAGGTAACCAAAAAACTGGCAACATGCATCCAACTTGATGTGTGTATATTTTGCTCAATAAAACAGGGGTTCTTTGGCATTTTCAACCCACATTTAAGATATTTAGTCTTACTAAGACAAAACATGAGGCTGCTAGTACAGGGGGGCACCTTGTGTCCCCAACACTAATTAAAGATAATTTAACTGCAAAATCATGAAAGTCTTTTGGTTACACCATAACCAAGCATCAGTGATAGCGCTGCCTAAACTGACCTCTTTTGCTGGGTTAAAAGGGGTGTGTGTGATGCACTCGTAACACTGTAGTTCACCTGAGGTCCTGATCAGACACAGACTGAACCTGGAACCAAACCTGCATAACTGAAAGCAAACATATAGACTCTATATCCCGACCAGGAGGGCCTCACACCAAGAGCTGTGGGCACATGGCTGTGACTTCCCAAAGTGGGGTCCAAGGACCTCCAGGAGTCATTGAGGAGGTTCCAAGGGGTCCACAGCACAATGAGGAGTAGCTTAATTTTGCAGGTGAAGTTAGGGCAGTGAGAGAATAATTGTGGCTATTTTCATATCATGATCAAAATATCTATAAAATGACTATGAATAGGTTTCACTCATCCCATCCTGCAGTGTAAACAGTTGTCCAGTTGGCTCCTCAGACAAAAAAATCTTATCAAATGGGTAGAAGACGTCTCGATTTGGGGTCCCCTGACATGGAAATATTTGGGAACTCCTGTGCTACAGTACCTAGCCATGAGGTGGAAATAAACAAAAAGAGAAACAAAATCAAACAAATATTTAAACTTTATTGCTCATTCTCTCCTTTTACCTCAGTTGATAGAGAAAGGCGTGCACACACACAAACACACAAATAAGTTCCGTTTTTTAGTTGTTGCAATTACAGCATCAAGGACTTTAGCATCACAATCACAACATTCCAAAAGCCATTCATTTTCCTGTTGCGAGCGAAGCTTGGTGACAATTTACTTCGGTGGTTTTAAACAAAACCCTAATTTTGACCAGGATGAAGCACATAAACACTGCATGGATCAATTTCTATTTACTTACCTAAACATTTTTCCCTTTTTTGTTGGATTCCTATTAAGAGACAAAATACTTTTCCCTCCACCAGGAACGCGGAGACAGCACCGACCTCTCCAAACCAAACCGGGGCGGGTACGCGCACAAAAAAACAGCCCATTACGTGACCGACTGAGCTGTCGGTGAATGACTGATGATCAACTTTTCTTTCTTCCCTGATAAACTTTCCAGCCCGGCTCTGCGCGCCCCGAGCTTTACTTACTACGAGTGCGCGCATGGAAATATTCGAGCTGTGTGCGTAAAGCGCGCTCTCTCTCTTATTCTTACAGTGAAGCGACCCACTGTACGGCAATTATACCATACAAGCCAACAGTTGTAACGCTAGGTGGCGTACGCTGCTCATTCTATTCCGGAGGTCACATCATTTGAGGAGGAAAGGAAGGTAGTGTCAGTTTCCTTTGTTTCTCTAATAACTTGGTGTATTTAGGCTTAATAGTTATGGTCGTCTGCAATTTCTGATGTTACAAATTCCACCCATAACGAAAAATCACTATAATATTTTGATATTTGTACTTCCCATTGCACATATCTCAAGTAAGAGAAGAGAAGATGAACTTGTGGACCTGCAAGGAAGTGAAAAAGGGCAGAAGTGATCTTTGGGAGATGGTGTGTGCCATCAAAGCAGCCTTGAGATAAATGTGCTGTGAGAGGTTATCAGGCCTGTGGTAATATGGCATTCCTAAACCCATTCCACAAATAGACGAGGAGCAGAGGGCTTCTTCTCCCACCGTGAACAAGCTGTTAGTGGTGGACGTATAGAAATACACCCACCTCCTTTACGTGGCATACACACTAGTATGCCCACCTATAAACCATTAACTCATATCAGTCACAGTGTACCCTCCTCCTCACCGACCACTATCCCTCTGCCGGTTGCTATATGTGCATAGGAGAGAGTATTACACTTCTGCTTACGTTCCCTCTTAATGCCCTACATCCACTTTGCCTGAGTACACCACTTTGCTGTGAGTATTACAGAGCGGTGGATGGCAGCTGATCTATACTTCCAGTAGAGATAATTATACACTGTTTGTCTGAATCCAGAAGCCGGCGTAAAAAAAAACGGGATGCCCCATTCCGCAGAGCCTGCAAGGCTGGTTAATGTTTGTGCGGTCCTGTCAATCACAACAATGCATCATTAGGTGTGTTTCTGCAGCGTTGTGGTACAGGCACTTTGAAGTCTTCCAGCGCAAGGATGGAGCCCGTAGTGACGAGAACAGCTCAGGCTGAAAGAAACAGTTTTCACTGAACATTGTTTGGGTTGAGAGCAGAGACATGGCCAGGTGTAGGACACTGTGGTTTTTCATAGAACCCATCCTCTCAAAAATCATCTCAGTATTTCACACGTATATACAAAAACACACACCATGCATTCATCTAGCCTGAAGGTACTTTATCTTTTCTATCATGTCAGTGGAGTTCCCCTGTATCTTGTGTGTTCAGGAAAGCTTTGCTGGGTCCCCTCTCACCCCCGTGGTGTTTATAGTTCACCACCCAGCGGGCTTTGCGGTGGCGCCGGCTAACAAGCAGGCATGCATTATCCAGTAGCTGTACTGAACGCAAGCAGAGCTAATCCGCTGTTAACAGTCTAGTCCCCCTGGAGAGAGAACCTGCCAGGCTGTAATCAAACTATTAGCTGTCCTTAATGCTGCCGAGGTGGATGTCAGAACTCCAGGTGCCTTATGGGAATGTCCCGTGACTTTACCCAACGTAAAATGATTTCAAATAAGTAAAAAAAAATGATATCTTTGGTACTTCAAACTTCTAGCCAGTTCATGAAAGCTTTTACATTTGTTGTTCTAAACACCCGGTGACAGGTAGGTCTTTTCAAGGAGAAGAAGATAGGAAGTGATGCGTTTCCAGCAGCAGCAACGGTGGTTTGTTTGGTATAAACAGAAGAAGAAGAACTGGGTGAACAGAAAAAGAAAGGGCAGTGCACCACAGCAATGACACCAAAATTTTCCAGCCGCATGGTAGGGTAGCTGCTTTGCACGCCATCGGTGATCAGAGCCGTGGATTGTATAGTAACAGAAATGGCCAGTTGTTGTCTTCCCCTGAGATTCTTTGAAATACAAACCTACGTGCCAGCTGCCACATATTGGACTCCACAGGCAGTAATAAGTGACTCATGGTTTCCTCGCACCCTCTGTTATTTCAACGTAGCTGTGTGTCTCACAGCGTGGAGGGATTTATGACGGAAGAGACAGAGAGACCAAGTCTGTCCAAATCTTTTCCTTGCCCTTACACACACCAAACAGAAGTGCGCATTAGTCGCGGCTGATTTTATGTTGATTCATGATTGGTCCTGGGATCACCAGCGCTTCGGACTGGCTTGGCTTTTGCTGATTGATGGGGAGCGAGGAAGTGAGTTTGTTTACAGTCCCCGTGGCCTTTGATGACATCTGTGGCCCTGTGCAGCTCTGCAGGCGTAGGGAGGGAAGGGCACCAAGTCTGGAAGTGTGTGTGTGTGTGTGTGTGTGTGGGGGGGGTGTCTCCACAACAGATGGCTGAGACTGAGCTTTGAGTGGCTGTGGATCTAGAGCAGCATTCTCATGATTTATCTATTTCTCTCAGTCTCTTAATCACAAGCAGTGGGCAACATTCATCACGGTCAGTGCTTGACAACAGTCTTTGTGCTTGTGTAGATGTGCCGACGCCTGTCGTTGACAGAGTGGCAGGCTAAAGAATACGTTTCCCTCAGCCTGGCCAGCAGGAGTGGGTGGTCATTTGGTGTAAAATCAATCAACATTGGCGTCTTGTTGCTGTTATTTCGCTCTGTTGGGGATTTGGAGTATTTGATGCCTCCATAAAGAGCTATAAATAAATGCAATATTAGTGGCCGACAGAAAAGATTTAGTTTTGTTTTGCCTCTGTTGGCTCATTGTCTCCCTTGCATGCTCATGTATCAGGTTAAGGCTTTCCACGGAACCTGAAACGGCATGTTAGCTCCAGATGATGTGACTATGCTGAAAATAAAGATGAAGAAATAGTTGGAATGTCCTCCAGTACTGAGGGATTGGAAAATTTCATCAGCCGGCCAGATTGTTGTTGCCCAAATGCTTCATATTGCATCCCCTGTGCCTCTGGTATGCGCTTTTACGGGGGAGGTAATGCTTCCAAGATAAAAAAGACGCTTTGTTTTCTCTCTTTTACCAGCACTTTGAAGCTAGAGGCAAACCACGACAACACCATCTGAGGCCCCTTCCAACGAGCATTGCCTAATGGTCCTTGAGAATACTGGATTCTTGCTCCCTTGATATGGCGACGCGCTCGAGAGCTTCATCGGGATGCAGAGGACAAGCCAGGTGATGGCGAAGATACAGCAGCAACTCTTATTCCTTTATTACTAGGTATCTACCTGTGGGCTGTGGATGAAAGGGGCCTCTCAAGTGGAGAACATGAATAGGTAACCAAGACGAGTCCTTCACTTACAATTGAAGGCGCTAGTATTAAACCCACAAGAAACCCACATTGGCTGTTTGAGAGGGTGACGTCAACGATGTCAGGGTTGGACTGTATTTTATAAATGGATGTTCCGGATGGATGACAGGCCAATGGATGATCCTTCTGAAAACCATCTATTCATGTTGCCTGACATAATAGTTTCAGTAGCACGTTCTAGATAGAGCTGGCTTTAATGACCCTATTTTATGAGAGCGTGTTCATGAGTGTCCCTATGATTAGGATTCTTTGGCCTTTCGAAATATTCAAAAAGCCAACTTTCTGTGAAGAGCGACTTAAAGGTCTCTTGACTTTCAGGACGGGGCTCCGGAAACGCGAAAAATAGAAAAGCAAAGAGTTTTTCTGAATTCTTCCCCGCTTTACCCCAGGGCTTTCCAATCCCTGCAGC
>OOFE01011186.1:0-25935 GCA_900323365.1 Monocentris japonica
CAGTCAACCACCCTGGTAGGTTCAGTTGGATACAGCCCATGCTAGACTATAATAGTAGAGGTGCTCATTTACAGTAGCGTTAGACCCATAGTGCAGGACAAAATAGTCCACGTTTAAACCAGGGAAAGAGTCTGGTCAGCTCTGGAATGTAATTTTGCCATTTATGTTTTTCTCTCCACAGCTGGTAGTGCCACTTCGTCTCCTGCTATGCTGGGCATCAAAGAGCATAGAGACATTATCAGAGATTATCAGAGGGCACAGTCAACTATGCAATTTTATAATTACCAAGGGGACAACAATGTACATAAAAACCAATATACAGGTACTTTAAGCACGCACACTGCACACATCAGGCAGCCGCCGAGCTGCATACAGCTTGCATATCAGTCTTTGGAATTTAATTCAAAGCATATCAGCCATGTGCACCGGACTGAAATCAAAGGATATCCTCAGGGCCTCTCTGTGAAGGCTGTAATCCATTTTATCCCTCACTAGGCTCCAAGCAGATTCCATGCCCTACCCCCCCGTGCCAACACCAGGACACTTTCCTCTCTCTTATCACCCCCACCAAGGCCTGCTAGCCCTTAGACAGCAGCTACTTTAAAGCTACTCAAAAACTACTTTAAAAAGGAGCACCGTTTTTGTTTTTGCTCCGTTTTAACGTGCTGGAGATTGTGTGTCTAGCAGTACAGTGGGCCAGCCTACCAGAGTTGGACGTGTGGCACGAAGTTGCGATTGTTACTGGGCCCAAGGTGGACCATGCAGGCAGGGGCAGTAAGGGAGAGGGAGGGGGGTGTACCCAGACGTACTCAGACGTACTGCAGCCAGACTGAGAGCTCTCCCCGACCTACGCTGGCTGGCTGTGGGAGGGCAGAGTAAACAGAATGAGCTGCAGCCTCGACAATACTCGCACTACATAGCGAAGTGGAAAATGAGTTTCAGGATTCCACTGGCTGGATCAAGTGCCAAGGAAAATACCCATCCCATGGGCTATGTAAACGACAGAACAGCCGTCGCCATCTCTATTATTTGGTGTTATTCTTGTCCCCAGCACAGCAGAGCACTACTTTATCCAGCTTTATCAAAACACAGACGTCAGCCCCATGGGGACGTGTAGACTTTTTCGCTGATATGTGATGAAGTGTATTTGCAGCAGGTGCTTCCATCTGATGTACAGTTATGCTCATATTTTGTTCCAGGGCCTGGGAAGCCTTCTCCATTCTACTACTCCTCGCCCACAAGAGAGGAGCCCAGAAGAACACAGGTGAATATAATCACTCCACATAAATCTTTCGCCCTATATTAGAGTCTTATCACATTGCATTCTTCCTCTCTCTCTCTTACTCATCCCGTCTTCCTCTCTCCATTCTCTTAGTATGCTCTTATTCAACATAACCAACTTGGCCTATGAGATTCTCAGGGCGCGTTTATTTGAGCGTTTAGTTCAGTTCGTTTGGCCAGGTGAGAACAGTCCATTTGAACAACCCCAACTGAATTGCAGTGTGGTTTGTTAGGATTGAGAATGTAATCAGAACCACCTACAGGGGGAAACAAACCAAGGCACAAGGTTTTATGGGTATAAGGAGACGGATGTTGACATCTTGAAAGCCTAGCACAACAAAATGAGCCCAGGGCAAACTGCAGTCTGGACTGATGCCCACATGCAGCTATTTCTGCACGTATTCTTAACTGGCATGAACAGTTAAGAACGGTTCGGAGAAGGTAAATTATGGAAAAGAGTGCAGACAAGTCCCCCGTGCTTAGCTAAAGTTCCAGGACCTGGAATCACCCTTAGAAACCAAGGGCTTCTTCAAAGAGTTGTTTGATAGTATTGGTACAAGTCCACAGCGCTCTATCAACTTGGCTAGGACGACCAGCTCTTCCGCCCCGCTACACTAATACAAGGAGACTGACACGTATTCCACTGCGGATGAATGAGAGTGCCGGGAACGACCCAGCACATCAGCCTTTGTCTGAGCAAGAGTGAATGTGACTGCTGGGATAGGGATGGTCTGGATGCGTCTCAGGCACCTGTCACTGCGGGACACGTCCATGCATGCCCACTCAGACAACAGGCACAGGGGGGGAGAGCAGAGAGACGAAGAGAGAGACCTCCGTGTCCTTCATCCCATCATCCCATCACAGCTAGAGCAGTTAACGTGTGAGGACAGTCAGGATATTATACCCCATTTATTCCAGACAAACGCATTTCCACCTGTCTTCAGGATTTCTGCCATATAGCTCGATAAAAGCAGTCGCATTAGCTGTCAGAAGCCTGCTGCCGAGATGGTGATCCATCAGCTCCATCAACGCCACACAAGAGTGCATTTTGAAAGTGCTGACATGTTGCAAACTACTTGCAATATGTATTATTGCACTATTACTGTACAATGTATACAGCAATATATAAAACTACATATATTGTATAATACCAGAAAACCGAAATTGTTATTTTTCAATTTTGTGGCCGTACAGCTCCCATTCATGTCTAGTTTTCCTGCTCTTTTGTGTTCCTGATCACATCCCTGTCAAAAGCAGTTCATCATAGCACTCTGACCATTTTTTTTTTCCTCTGCAGCCTATGTACTACACAGAGGAGCCGGGCAGGAGGAACTACGACACCTACAGAATGTACCTGCAGCACCCCCATGGCTACGATGACCCTTACATGGAGGAGGTCATCACCTACCCTCCCACGGCAGACTACAGCTCCCAGCCTCATGGACTCAAATCCACTACCAACTATGTAGACTTTTACTCAAGCACACGGAGGCCTTCCTACAGGGCAGAGCAGTACCCTGGCTCTCCTGACTCCTGGGTATAGGTGTGGGGACATGGAGAGGGGTCAAGATGCACCTAAGTTTTAGTTGAGAACCCTGATTCTCAGGTCAGGGAGTGGCAACCTCCACGCCTAGGGGCATCTTCATCCCGCAGTAGGTGGGGGGGGGGGAGTTGCAGCACACTAAAACTGAACTTTTTCATGAACTTTTCTTTGTGAGTGTTTGTTTTAAAGTGAATGTGGGGGAGGAGTTCAACTGAGCGATGTCAAGATGGAAAGATGGAACGTGCGCCAAAGAAGGAAATCAAGGAATGTTGTTTTGTTTTGGTTTTTTTTAATTTCTAGAAGAAGATGGAATCATGCAGTGGTTGTGTTGATGGGACGGTACCGGACACTATCATGGGAGACGTGCGTCCTGTTCTGTCTAGATGTTAGTTTTTCATTTGCTTTATGAAACTCTTAGCTGTGATAGCATGGTGAAGGTGTGAGTCATGTGAGGAAGGGTATGCGGTAAAGAGTCAAGATGGGGAATGTGTATGTGTATGTGCCGAAGCCAAAATGGATCATGAACTCATATCTGTAAAAAATAATAGTAAACTAATGATGTTAGTTTGTACAGAGGGATCAAATTGTATTCGTACTTAATGTTGAAGTTGTGTATGCCATGGAGTCTTGTACATTTCCTTCATTTTATTGTAAATACAGAAAAAATGACATGTTACCTGGTTTACACTCATCAGCACTGGTAAAAAAACAAAACAACTTGTGCCATATTAAATCTCTATAGATATATAAATATATGAAGAAATTAAGAGACGTGGGAAAAGATGGCATCATAACACAACCATGCAAAGATAATAAAAGCTCATTTTTGTTTTTTAAATGGATTGTGGACCTTTTTGTGACTTTACAGGTGCAGTATCCATTTTCCATTTCCTGTTTCCTTGCATTACAAGGGGTGGTTCACTGCCATTTTCTAAGCAGACCAAATAATTGTGAACATCGGCCCAAGAAGAGCTCCAACTCTTCTCTTCATCCTCCTCCAACATGTTGTCTTTGCTTGTATTCCTCTACTGCGAGAGAAACATTTCATGTTTTATTATCCTGCACGTAGGCTACATACATGGGGGCGATCTCTGGTCAGACTGAACATTACATCATTCATGCATGGGCAGCAGGGTGGCACATTGAGTAGGGAGACTGTCCTTCAGTTGGAGGGCCTGGTTTCAAGCCCTGTGCTGGCAAACCTCTGCCCTCTTGAGGTGGACTTGAGCAAGACACTGAATCCTACCAGGGATGCTGCTCTACAGCGGACCCTGCACTTTGACCTCCATGTGCACGAGGGACACACAAAAAGGAGAGAAAAATATCTTATTTTCAAAAATTATTAGTATTTCACCAAACCATACCTTATGTATCTTACTATATATATTATGTATCTTACTAATGTACATTAATATTTACACCGAGAACCAAATGCACATTTTGAAGCTATCTTATCCCAGCATGCATTGGACAGGGAAACACCCTGAACAGGTCGCCAGTAAAACATTGATAGACAAACACACTCACATTCACACCTATCGGCTATTTAGTGTCTCCAATCCACCTGACCTGCATTTCTCTGGACTGTGGGAGGAAACCCACACGAATGCGGGGAGAACATGGAAACTCCACACAGAAAAGACCAGGGGTGTGCGGTGAAACAAAACCAGGACCTTTGTGTAGAGGGGAAAAAAGTCAGGACACCGGGACATATGGGGTCAATCTGGAGCATTTGCTAACCCTCGTTTGATTATACTTGACTTCACAAATTATAACTATGGGGTAATAGTTTTGTGGCGTAAAATAAATCGTGGTGTAAATGTAGTAGAAGCTTTCCTTTTTAATAAAGTAGGTAATTTTACATTATTTTCACAGCTTTTCTGTTAGTGGAAGTCGAATGGTTTTCATTTATTGTTTGCTTTATTTTCAAGTACAACTAAAAGAGCGTTTTCTACTTTTTTGCATTTGTGAATGACATTTTTATAGTAATGTAAGAGGGTTAAATATTTGTTTTCATAGTAATATGATAGAAGTCAAATATTATAACAACAAAGAAGAGTCATTATGTAGTTATGAATTTCTGAAGGTTTGGGCACGTGGAAAGTCCCCCAAAAAAAACAAAACATGCGAGACACTCTCAGTGCAGGTTTAAAAAGAAAAAAGTACCGATACATAAATACAACTTTATTCAAAATCAAATATTTTGATGGTGTGCACTGAATTTTATGCCACTTTATGTTTTCACTGAGGTTGCACTTGAAAAAAATAGCTTTTCTATTGCACTTGTTGCACTTTATCCACCTTTTTAAAAATGTAATATATGTATATACTGTACAACAAAAAAAAAACATTGAGAGCAGCAAATCCACATGAAAAAAATATACACAGGATAGTTATGCACACAATACAGTGAAAGTAGATCGAGTTTGCAAGCGATCTCGAGGCCATTTTCATTCCATACTTTCATTTTGGGTGGATAGGCGTTTCTCTCAGCTATGCAGGACGTCATCTCGGCTTCAGTATAAAAACAACGCGATGGGCCTCGCGCTCGGTGCTCCGCTTCAACTTGGAAACTTTCACCATGGTGCAGCAGCTGTCCAAGCCCGGAGTGAAGGAGAGTCCTGTGCTGAAAGCTGGTCACCCTCCGGCAGGTAAGCTGTCCGCTTGTTCTGACTCACCTAACATTGCACAAATATAACAAACATTTACTTTGTGCATCGTTGCTACTCGCAGACGAATCGCGGCACCCCACGCGGAGTTGTTGATTAAATCAAATCCACCTGTGGTCGCGTCTTCACAAACTACTAACTGCTTCGCTGGTGTGCTCGGGTTTATCTTTCAGCTTTTTTTTTTTTCGCAAGTGTTGTTTTTCTGTTACGGTGACTTCTGGCTAACGTGGCTACACCAGACTACTCTTTGCAGCGTCGATCCGTGCAAAACAAACCCTGTTGTGTAACTGCTGGTACACTCTGTGCTCTCAGTGGATGCGGGGGCTGCTCGGCTAAAGAGATGCCTGTTATTGATTTTTAGTTTAACTTGATTCGTCGATGCATGCGCGCTTAACTAAAATATATCGGCCTAACTGACGTATCTTAGAGTAACTACTTTTTTCACATTGTAGACTTGTCTGTAGTGCAAGTCAACTAGCAGTCTCAGGCAGTAAAGCCTGGGCCAGAGCTCCTCAAATCTGGGCCCTGGGGTCCAGAGTGCTGCTGGTTTTCTCTCCTACTGGGAAGTTCATTGCAATCACCTGGCATCCCAGGTCTTAATCCATCCCTGATTAGACGGCTAGAATTGAAACTACCTGGCAGCAAATACAATATTTTGATAAGGACTACTGGTAAAATTTAGTCCAAGCAGCACAGTTGTTGAGCGTCTTTTAGCTGTTGCATAGGATGGCTTCTGCTGTGCATCATAATGATGGATTTTTTTTTTTTTTTTTGGTCTGGTTCAGTTGAACCCAGGTTGACACACTGGTGCATGGAAGATACTTCATGCAGACAGTAATGCTCGCTGCTCCACATATTAATCTACTTGCTTACCTCATTGTTACTGGCACATCCCCAAAGTTGGCACAGCCGAGCAGCTGGCGGGGACTGTAAAACACAGAGGCATATGGCATGATGCTTTATCCAACTCTGTTACGGTTCTGTCGACTTTTCAGGTAACAGAATTTTAATGATGAAAGGATGTGTTCTCCTCTGGGTCAACAGTGAAGGCTGGAGGTAAACGGGTGGCCAAGAAAAGCTTGGAAGAGAATAGCACCCATGGGATTCCAGAGAGGGAGACCAAGAGGCCTGATAAACCCAGGTACAGTATGCACCTGCAACATGACATCACAAAGCTGCGGTCCTCAAGTCTGGTTCGCGAGGGTGTCCAGAGTCCTGCTGGTTTTCTATCCTACCAGGTAGTTAACCTGTTGTCCCAGGTCTAAACCAGTCCCTGATTAGACAGACTAAACTACCTGGCAGAATGGAAAACCAGCAGGACTCACAGTAGCTCTTCATTCAAACTTGAGCATAATGTTAGACTGTCATGCTGCTTCTTGAAACCCATGATTTTGTTGTAGGTCCCTCGCCACCTCCAGCAGGATGCAACAAGTCAGTTTCCTTCTGGCAGGAGCTCTTGACAAGGTAATGCAAAACTTCAAATTTTTTTTATTATTTGAAGTCAATTTTTACTTGGCGTGACTAGTCACTGCGCTTCTTGTGCCACAGCACCTCGTGGATAATATTCTGAAATGTCTCTGCAGCTTGGCCATGACTTTCCAGAGACGCCAGTGAGTGTGAGGCACAGCAAGGTGCGCCCTGCGATGGAGAAGCCCCACTCGCCCAGGACTTTCTTCATCCAGCAACCGAGGAAGTATTGAACTGGTGTGGATAAGGGTGGCTCTGAAGGGGAACAATGTTAAGTCGACTGTGAAAGACAAACAGGAAGCGTTAGATGCATGAGGGGACCGACTGGTTGTTTATGAAGCGTCTATGTTAACAGTTATGAGAAAAGATTCGAGCTCTGAATTTGCTGTATTCCTGACCTTGCTACTTTTTAGTAGGAAACTGTTTTCCAGGGTTACTGTGCTTGTTTCTGATTACTACAAACTAGCATTTAATGTGCCTTTCTTAGTGTTCAGTGAGGTTTTTTTTGTCTGAATTGCTTGTTAATAGCTTGAATAAAACAAAATTGCATGGCATTACTTGACCAATTGTTTTTTTTCCTCAGCAAGTCAGGATGACCACTAGGTGGCAGCAAATGCTCGTTTTTAAACTTGAAGGCTCGAAACATCTTTGCCTCAAACATTGGTGCACTTTAACTACATAGTTAGATGCTCTATATCATGTATAACACATACTGGTTTCTTTTCAAGCCTTATAGTGACAGTGAAATTTTTTTTTGAATTATGGAACTATGCCTGCACACTAAATTCCCTGTATTTGGTGTAATTACTTACCACACTGCAGGCATTTGCCAATTCCCCAGTGTTGCCACAGAAACTGCCTTTTTTTTTTTTTTAAATTTATAGTACATTCTTTGAACTGACTGTCTCTGTAGGATGTTCTCAGCATGTTTAGGTTATCACTCTGACACCACAAAGGATTCCCTGTTGAGAGGCTGAACTCAGCCACACTGTCTGACTGGAGCTCTTTGAGAACCTTATCAATCACAAGAACTACCAAAATATAGTATGTAAAAGGAGCCCAAGCAATTAAATAAAGGTGCCTGTACCTATGCAGGCCCAGGTACCACCATGGGTATGAAACTGTATCTGCCACCCTTTAGTTTTCCATCGGATTACTGAGTGGGTGTGTCCTTGTTTGAGTAGGAGGACAGAATGCAGAAACTAGCATGGAAACCTGCCAGCTCTTTTGAAAGTGGGCCAGTACAAAATATGTCTGGATGTCTTGTTGGCATGCTTCGGTCGTACCCATACCAAAATGTAATAGGAAAAACATTCCACGCTGTGCTGCTTTGTCTATCCTGCAGTGCAATTGTGCAGCTGAAAAACAGCTCTACTCATAGCTACAAGCCCTCCAGGTAAACTGTGGGAATGATTTGTAAAGGAGGTGGGAAAGGAGGAGACAAATGTGATAAACAATTTCTATTGCTCTCCCTGTCTATGCCATGCCTGTGTGAGAAAATCAACCCTAATGGGTGGCAAGAAACACTGAGGCTAGGCTAGGACACTGCCTCGAGTTATTCTGCAAGATGAGGTAGAGTATAAACCCTGGAAAGAAGTGTTTTTCAACATTGTCAGATCCTAAGCCAACATCTCCTCCACCAGGTGGAGGAGTTGGGCTGAATCTGGAGGCTTTGCTGGCTTTGCTCTTAATCCTCCTCAGCTGTATGTGGGACTGTTTGGGCTACCTGGCTGGATAATGAACAAATTTGAGTAACGCTGTGCACATGCCCACTCTGACTTTGCAGTGTATGTCTTTGTTTTCTGAATTATACTAAAACTAGAATACAATAGCTGTTCTGTAGCCTCCAACAGGTTGTTTGTTAATGTTTGTGTGCATCCTCTCCTGTGTCTGTGTGCACATTTGTGCTTGTGTATCAATGTCCACAAACAATATCTGTTTGCTTGCCAAGAAAAGACTGACCCTGAAGTCTCGGTGGCGCTCGCGCTGTGTTCACACATGCCTTTGATGCCATCTGCGTCTGAAGTACAGAGACCTCTGCAGCTCTGTTTGAGGAGCGGAGCAGTTGGTGGTCCTCTGACTTGCAGACATGGTGCGTTTCACTGCCAGTAGTACTGCCCGTGCCCAGCCGTCTGAGCGGCCCCGCCGACCCCGTGACGTCCCCTAGCCTGCTGAGAAAACACTGCAGACCGAGCGCGTAACCTGACACGGCGACGAGGGAAGACTGAGAAGGTGTGGTGTGCATATGCTCCAATCAGTACAGGACACTTGAGACTAGGCAGGTTGTGGAACAAATACACCTATTCTGTAGTATTAATAGGATTATCTCTTTGTAGGGTGCGCAGTTAATGAGATCAATTAAAACAGGAAAGGGCAATGATTTTAGAATCATAGCTGTTGATGTTTTTGTTGTTGAACGTGTGCTATGTGAGATTAATTTAGCACATAATGCAATTAACATGAAATAGTCTCAACTCATGAGGTCGCTGTAGCCCTATGAGCTGAGTTTAGTCTGCAGGAAGCGTCAGCGACCAGACCAATAAACTAGTAAGTGTGTGCTATCGTATAAAACAATCTAGCGCGCATAAACGCGTGCACCTTAAATATAAATTACGTAGATATGAAACATTGATTTTTTTTCCTTGCATGCGGAGAAAATCTCGATATAAAATCCCACTTAATCGAAATAAAAGTCTTATTAAATGTTATGGGTAACATGATGCGGCTGTAAACAAAAAGGTGGGGAGACGGACAACTTGCAAACATCATCGTTACGCAAAACAACCACCAATATAAACACTAATCATTTGTATTTTTAGAGAAGATTTCATTTATGCTTTTACCTTTTAAAGACCCCGTCGTCTCATAACTTACACCAGTTTAAACAGTTGCTAAATACCGGATTTCGGGCGGGCCCATTCAACTGGTATCCGGCCGCAGGTGTGCGTTTGTCAGGTAGATTACAACGGCTTCACATGGGGATTCAACCAATCACAACTGAGGACGTTATGCCAAAAGTTGTATGCCCCAAAACGTGATTCCCGTGCCAGCGTCTAAACTACGATTTCACGCCAGGGAAGAAAAGTAAACAAAACAGCATCTCCATTTTTGTGGATCGCTGTCTAATCGCTGAGCTTTTCAAACGGTAATAGAACGTTTTAGAAAACATGCCATGAGATTACAACGAATGAAAGCAGGCTCCTGAGAGTAACCTAGTTGTACTGAACGGAGATATTTTTTGTCATCTTATTCTCTCAAACCACAAGCGTTCATTGATTCTTCAAGGCACTCGCCAGGCTGTACTTGTCATTTATTAAGCGCGTTTTCCCCCATGATAATGTCGTTTGGGAGTGGCTAAACATCAACACACACCGCCAGGGACACACATTTGTTAGGGAATACACATTTTGTTTTATAACATGATGTATACTATGAGTTTACTTCATTAAAAAAGCTGGGTAAAGTCTAGTCCGTGAATAAAAAGGTGGACTAACATCTCTGACCCCCCCATGTATCTCGGATCCTCTCGTGCACATGAGGCATGCCCAGGGCACGGGAAGGGGTCGGGACGCTTGGTTATCAGAGTTTCTGTGCCTCCCTTACAAATGACCTCATGCAGTTCAGTCGTGAGGAGGAGGAGCCCGGTGCCCAGTACCTTGAGTCCAGCAAGGGGGATTCGTGTGGAGATAAAGCAGTGGGGAAAACTTTTTTTGGACTTGGGATATCCATGACATTTATCAGGTAAGAATTTACACTTTTAACTTATTCAGAAGTATACATAGCAGCCTGGCGACGTCGGGTTATCACCAAAAGTCGAGGCAAGTTGTAGGAGTTTTGGCAGTTGGCAGGGAGGAATGTCGGGACGTGTCTGCCGAGCAGCCAGGGCGAGCCGGCTTGACAGCACCAATTAATTTTAAAGTTAGCCAACCTGCATTTTCTTGTTTTTTTTCCCCTTGCGAAGCTACGATTATCGGATTATGGCAACGTTACTTAAGATGTACATGCTCAATAGCTAAACTTGTCAACTCTGAGAAAGTTTTTTTTTCCTCCAGGTAGCTTGTTTCTAGTAACGTTTCCACTTGGTATGGTGTGAACTGCACCTAGCGGCATACATGCCTCAGACTCAACCACTAATATATTTTGATGTTTAACGATGTTTGAATGATGTTTGAAGGTTGTTTTATGTACACATTACCTCAATATTCAGTCCTCAAACCGTCCTGCTTGCCCTCAGATCTTTTTTGGCTGTAAATACTGCCAACTACATCTGGCCCGGGTGTTACGTGGGGAATCAATACAGTGTTATCTAAGCATAGAATAAACGTGGTTGAATAGCCTGAGTTGTGTGTTTTCCTACTTCCTGTTGTATCCTTTCAAAGTATGGCTACCCTTTCCTGGATAACTTTTGAAGACAGATAACACTCCCGCTGATTGTAGGGTGGCATCGTCCTGTTCACTAGGATGTGAATTAAAAAAAAAAAAAAAACGTTCATTACACTTCTTATAAATGTGTGGTCGTGTTTGATGCTGAGGTTAGTCTGTATTTTGAGATTGAATGCGGTGGTTTTGAAATCAGGACCCAACCCAGATGTAGTAGGCTAAGGGACTGTAATCTTGTTTACCCACACTGATTGAGCCATTGAAGTTTGACTACTGTTTACATAGGACACTTACTTTCTTTTTCAGTGTATTTTTGCTGAAGGAACCCCGTTAGGACTGGAGCCAGGTGCTTTGAAATAAAGGCTGTGTTAGTTCCTTGCCTATACTTAAATGTCACGACTCGGTTTTGATCATCACAAACAGATGAAATCATTGACCCAGCATCCTCCCTGAACACTGTTTTGAAGTTGAAAGTAACCTTACAACCTCTGGACTTTTTACCTTGAAAGGGCCTGCCACAAAAAGGCTCTCTTCAAAAGTTGCCTTTTCCAATGTTCAATCACTTGTCTGAGTCAGGCTACAAGGGTAATTCATTTATATATATATATATATGGTCCTGTACTCAACAGGAGGTGGAACTGGCTTTACCGCTGACAATCATGTTGGCTGCCAGTGAACCTGGAGTTACTCAATATTTACATTTTAACATTCCTGACAATTTTTCGCTGATTATGGCGGAATTACACTGGATTTGTGTGCTTCTATGCCAAGGCAAAGGCTACTGCAATTGTCTATCAACTGCAATGTTATGAGAAATTTATACTGCAGAGCGTTCTTCCGTTGAAGTGCCACTAGAACCTGTCTCTCTGCCCCTATAGAGCTGGGTTCCCATGGTCTGTAGCCAGTTGGCCAGTAACAGAAGCTGGCACCAGAGTCACATTGTTCTGGCTGAGGAGGGAGAGTTATTGGAGCCAGTGACCTGACAGACAGCTCTCATACTGAGTTCTTGATGATGATGATGTAGTTCTGAAAGGGGCTACTTTATTTTGTTTCTGTAGCGCAGAAACATTTTAACATTTTTATGGGAACAAGAGTTCAGTTGAGTTTATGCTCCCTGCTTTCAGGACATGCTTAACCAGGATTTGTATGTTTTTGATGTGGGGTTCTGTGGTTATGGGATGCCATGACACTGATAATAACATCAGCCAATAATTTTGCAGAGGGCCAGTGGGTTGCTTACCACAAGCGTAGGCAGCAACATTGCCTGTTTATTTCAAATATGGAATTGATGATGTCCTGTATCACACCTTAATCTGGTGTCTGGTGAGAGAGGGGCCTTGTGTATGATACGTGCGATACATAAATCATGGCCGAGACATGTTTATGTGTCGTGATTATTGAAGTGGTTTTAGGGGCCTGTTGTGAAATAACAGTATAATAACAATAGCAGAAGCAATTGGCCCCCGAGCTCCTGGAACCTAAACAAAGCAGAGGCTTGTTATGCTCTGTTGTGTGTTTCATGCCAACCCTCCGCAATGAGGCAACTGAAGTGATCACAAAAACGTGACATGGCTAACATTGCAAGATCAAGGTAATACGCCATTGTCTACATTATTTACTGTAGATGGTCCCTCTAAGAGAGGTTTCATGTCTGAGAAAAGAGACATCATATAAGAGTCCCCAAATTCTAGAATGACTAGATGCTCACTACCATGCAATGAAATCATGTCATTCTCAGCACTACTGCATTGTGTTTCAAGAATATACACATTAGCCAGTGACTACCCTATTGGCAATGTGGCATTGTGTAATTGCATTAGCTTGATTTTCTCAAGAGATCAAGGCAGTTTCTGTATCAAAATGCTTGCCTTTCCATTTAATTGCCCTCTGCTTCCCTCAGGCCATCTATTAAAATGTTACAGAATGACAGCCATGTGTATTGAGTTGCCTTTATATTTCAGTGAGGATTTGGGCTAGTTTCTTAGACTGTGGAGAGACTACTATACCACCCTGTGGAATGTAGAGTGACCGCATTAGCTCCTTTGAGAAAATGCAGTTGAAAACTACAATTATTTTGACCTGCCAAAACTGTTTTATGATTAGACTGTTTTATGATTAACCTCTTCTCAACTGACTGAGGCATTCCTCTAAATTGGTAATACTTCATTTCTGAAAGCAAAACTAGTCTGCTGTAGTATGGGTTCCAAGCCTGGGTAAGCAAGGGACTGTGTGCACAAGTAGGTCTGTGCATATGTACACATATGTACTTGTGTGTGTGTGTGTGTGTGTGTGTATGCATGCGCATCTGAAACACGTGTGATTCAGAGGTACCTCTTCTTAACAGCTGTTATTAATTTACATTTTTGTCAGGCATAGAGAGAGAGAGCTTTAGTTGTGGTGACTAGGTAATAGGAGGACTTTTCACCTCCCACAGCTAGTGATGCACAAGGGAATACCACATTTGGAACAGACCCAAGATGGCATCTAAAACTACACATGTAGAAGCAAAAAACCATCCACTCTTGTACCCCACTTGGCAGATTCCCATACCAACCACAAATTTTTATATTGTTGGTGAAACAAATCAAAGTATCTCGTTTGTATTTTTATTAGCTTTGTTAGTCTTGATGTTAACCACGTCAAGTTTTTTGTCTGTCACTGCTGTAATTGAGACTGTAAAATGGTAAGAAGTAATAACCTGGAACTGTAATGCCAATGCACTTAAAGAGAGATTGGTAACTGATCATTAGTGAGTTAGCTGTGCCTGGATGGACTATGTGTATCTATGTACAAGGCTAGTTGTGCTCCCCAATGGTGTTGATGGTATACACATGGATAAGTTCACCCTGCTGCCTTCACTGTTCAGTTGTTAACCAGTGTTTTTTTTTTTTTCTTCAGGCTAAATACTATACAGATTAGTTCCCAGCCATAGCCAAAGTGAACTAAGCTAATAATAAGCCTGCACTTTGGTGTTGAGAGGTGGTGGTGAAGTCTTATCTGTAAACTGTCTGGACTGAACACCTGTGGAATGTTTACCATGGCCAAAACCCAGGAGTGATTTACTTGCGCACATCTGCTTGGAAAAAAGTCAATGGGTCCAAGTCCACCATGTTACCAGAGTCCTATGACCTTCTCTGTTCCAATCTGTTTGCTCTTGTTGAGATGCTGATTCAGAAATGTGGCCTTCTGACCTACAAATCCTAGTATAAGGAGCATCTCCAAGTATTTAGAGGGACTTTCCTGTAGACTTTAAACTATACTTGTTAATGTTTTACCCTTTAATCAAATAGTGGCTACCTGGCTGGAGAAAGTCGATGTTCATTTAACAGTCGCTTGCTGTGACACATCAATAAAAGAGTGATGAAGTTCAATCAGCAGCGGTAGCAGGAGCTAATGATTGTAATAAGATGATTGGTGTCATCCAGTCTGTTTTTAAGTTTGTTGTTCATGTGGTATGCCTCCAGTTGGTTCAGAAGGATTTGAGGAGTCTGTGATTGTTGAGGAAAGAAGCCTAAAAATATATTTATAAACAGAAAAGGACAGCCTGAAACTGGAGAAAGTGGCTTGTGAAATTTTGCAGGCAGGCCCTCTGTACATTTAAACTCATTCATGAACTCAGGTTATGATACAGGTTATGAGCTCAGGTGATTCTCTATATAGTGAGTATCAAGCTGAATTTATTTAGGCTGTATGTAAACCTAGGCCTAGTCCTGTATTGATTTTAATCTGTGTGAAATGGCCAGGGCGATGTTTATTGGGTAAGGGATGTGCAATGTCTTATTCCAACATTCTCTGGGGGTAAGACACTCATGTCAGGTTTAGTCAGTTTCCACAGCCTGGGGAGTAACTGTAAATTCAGAGTAATAATTACTGTCTAAAACATGCCTTGACACTTAAATGCTCCTGGGAAACCCTGCTGCGGTAAAAAGACACAGTTTTCTCACATGGAAACTGCTGAGCCAGCATATACGTCAGTTATATTAGGAAGGAACAAGGACAAGTTGCCCTCTTCATGGCTTCAGAAGGTGGACCAGTCTTTTAATACGACAGTCCTTTTCCCATGGTCACTAAAGCTGGCAGGCTAATCAGTAGATCAGACCTGTTATCCTTTTTAATTTCAAGCTGAGCCATGTGGATATTCCTCCTCAATAAGAAACTAGTTTGCTTTGCCCCAAGCCAGGACTGTGAATCTGTCTGTGCCTGTGCTAGGATGACCTAATTTCCCTCAAAGGTAAAGGTGAATAATCACAGAGGTCTAATCTAAGAGACAGTCTGTGCCTATTTTCTCATCATTGAACAAGCCTGAGTTTACAAGAATACTCCCCTGAGCTTTCTCATATTATCTAAGATGAGCTAGCTACACAATCACATGCATAAATAGCCCCAAACTGTATGGGTAAACAATTAGCGGAATTAAAATAGTTATGATGATCACATTTCACATTTCATTCACTTAGCTTAATGGGTAGATATTGGTATTAACATTATGGCCATTAGGGAGTCAGTTTCTCAATGTGTTCCCCCACAGCAAAAGCCTATGCTCTCATAGTACTGTAAAGTGCTTTTGGTAAAAGCACCCAGACACCAGACTAACATGTTACCAATTGTTGGCATGAAAGGAGAGTTGATGTTATGGAAGTTTAGAGTACATAGACAAGCAAATATGTGATCTACTTGGTTGCTGGCGTCTAACTGCCAGCCTGTTGATAACACAAGTTGGGTATAGTATTATATTTGAGGAGTAAAACATTGCCTTTACTCAACGTGGTCAGAAGCAAACCTTTTGCTCAGTAGAACATTAAAGCTTACTGCTTATGGGCAGTAGGTTGGAGGTCTGTGCAGGAAGCACAGAGCCTGACTGGTAGACTAGTTACATAAAAATGTCTGTTCATTGTTATTTCCTCCATTCATGCCAGTGTGAATAACACTCTTTGCTTACAATGGCTGAGGCGGCCCATTCTCTTCCATACCTGCTCCTACACTTCCTCAGTCTGGACTATGGGCTGCCTTGTTAGCCAGCATCCCATTTCCCATTTCATGGAGCACTTAAAATCACAGGCCAGTCCTATTTCCTGTACTTTTTATGAATGGACAGCAGAATAATGGATAATAATGGATGTTATTAACCTGTCTAAAGTTCACAGGAGGATTAAAAAAAATCTCATCTCTTCAAATTCAATTTATCAGCCATTCTTTGCATCATTCTGGCAATGCTTAATGGACCAACTTGAAGGTCAGGCCTTGGCAAAGATTTCTGTCACTATGACAACAGTGTGGAAATTTGAGAGTAGCCTAATCATTCATGTAGAGTCGCTTGGTGAAAGGAGCTGGCTGGGCTCCTAGGCAAGATACGAGCATAGGGTGGAAAAAAAGCCATTCCCCACAATCCTGGGGAAGTGGTGAAGTTGGACTGAGCTGAAGGTTGCTCTCTCCATTGTCTGCTGTCTGACAAAGGACAAAGCAGGTTCTGACTCTCCAACCGTTAATGTGTGTGAAATGCTTGCTTGCCAGAGGCAATTGGGGAAAACAATCATGTTTCCGTTCTATTTATAGGTGTCTTCTCAGATGACCATGGTGTAGCTAGTTGGCCCCATTAACCACATGTCACTGTCTGCATTGTGCAGGTGAGGATGTCTTCTTATTGTCAACCTGTATGGATTTGAACTCTATCAACTCAGGAAAGACCTGTGAAAACCCACATGTTGATAACCTGAGGCACCCCTCACCACCCCAGTTTCCAATTTCTCTCCATTGAAATGGTGCTTGCTGTCCCAGGTCGCAGGTCATAGTATCATAGACTGGAGTAATCTCCTTTTTATTGTTATCTTGAGCTGCGCCAGAGGTAACAGACAGCCTACTTCTGAAGGTGATGGAGGTAACAAAGGCCTGGTTGAAAACAACAGCAGGGGGTGGGGGTGTCTTTACAGTTATTGCCCAGTTTCACAAATATGGTGACTGGTATGTATTCAATTGTTTTCAGTATTTTGAAGTGCTGAGACTGTGGGCTGTCCTGTCTCTCCTCACTGGAGAAGAGGCAGTCCTGAGAACATAATACTCTGATGTTTCTCTGGGCCTGCCTTGGGGTGTTTTGTGTAGAGCAAATGTGAATATTGAGTGTCTACTCTGTCTGTTCAGCCAGTGTGTCCACAAAGCCCTGTCTCTGTTGTAATATCGAGAGGCCCCTTCTAAGGGGCCTTGCTTTGAGGCTAATACCCAAACACAACTTAAATGCACTGGGATGGATGTGATGGGGATTGAGGGCTTGACAAATCTTGATGCCTGTCTGCTTGCATGCCATGTAGTCCATAAGTTCTCTCTGAGGAGATTTTCATACAAAGGTCATGAGTGGGGCTGTTCCTTACCTCCTTACAGATGTCAGTTCCTTGGTAGGGGTTGGTAGTTTTCTCAAAACATTATCTTTATCCATGAACATGGCTATTGCAATTCAATTTTGCTGTTCATTTCACATCAATATATCAGTGCACTATTGTGGGGGAAAGTATCACACTATTATACTGTATAGATCATACCCCATCTTTAATGTTTTGCAATGAGAGGATTGGACTGAACATGAACAGGGCTAAGCAATGCCAAATAGCCTAGGTTTTCAGACCGAAACAAGACACTTAATTACATGATAGGCAACTTTTGAATCGAGCTTGGCCGACTGAGTGAAGGCTATATTCATGTCATCAAATACCTTGCATGCTGTAATCACTGTGGCATTGTTAAGCTGCATTATTGAACACACAGTGACATGACACTGATGAGGGCCTTGGGTCGCTCCTCCACATTGGGATAAAGACAGCTCACATAGAGGCTTACCTCAGAAAGAAATGTGATTAGATGATGGCTGAAGAGGTGGTGTCTCATTCTCACAGTGGGTACTGACTGTGTGTCTGGTGGGCGGAGGGTGCAGGAATTTGTCATGTTGGCTTTTGGAATATAAGGAGGGTGTTTCTCATTTCCTTTGGGTTAACATAAGTTGTGTTTATTGTTACTGTGGAGATGAGCAGCTAACTCCTACACTGCAGGCTTACTGGCTGTCACCAGTCTCACTGTATAAGCTAATATACTGTAGAGGAGGATCTTGGTAGACATGGTTGTGGCTAGCATGTCCCCTACCTTCATACTTATCACTGTTGTCATATTAGTTCAAAGCAGGGCAACAGGGTGCGTAGTCAGCAGGAAGATTTCCCTCAAACCCAAGAGCCTTGGTTCAGTGCCTCATGTCTCCTGAAGTGTCCTTTAGCAAGATATTGAATCTCTGTTCTGTAGTTGACCCTGTGATCTCACCTCCCTGTTGTAATAGGAAATAGAAAATAATTTTCCTATTTGAATCAATGTTTACTATTATTATCGTCCCAAAGTATTTTGTTAGTCAGTTAGTTATTATCCCACTTCTACCAGGTAGGCTATAATTAATGGTGTAATTAAGTTGTGATTATATATTATTAGGCATTATATAACGCAGCCTAATAGACCTAATATTTTGTCTTATCCTGTACATAATGTGAGTGAAAGTGGTGCAGTAGCATATTGATTCATTCTGAAGTGTTGTATCAGACACTTGCTCTCACTGTTCATAGAACATATAGAGAGAGCTGAAGCTGGATCAATCAGCTAGAAATATGATCCTTGGTGAGAATAAAGACTAGAGCAGTACAGAGGAAATGGCTTCTGTGGACTGCAGCAGACACATGGAAAAGCATGGGCCCTGAGTGGGAAACAGTATAACTGTCCAAAGTGCTGAGCAGCATGGGTGATTGTAGGCTATTGTGATGAATCCCCCCAAACCCAGCCCCAGTCCATTCTTTTGTGCATTCATTAACAGTCATCTTCCTGTCTAGTGAAAGGGGGATTGAAATGCCACAGGTTTACAATTGTTGTAAATTGCAGAGGGAGAGGGCATGACACAGGAATGGAATCTATGAGCAGGATCTTTCTGTCTGTCTGTCATGAGTATAGGCTATATTTAGGCCCTATCTTCTATGCCAGTGGTTCTCCATCCTGGTCCTCGAGTACCGCCACCCTGCTGGTTTTCATTCTTGCTCTCCAATCAGGGACTGGTTTACACCTGGGATTCCAGGTGAATGCAATTAACTACCTGGTAGGATAGAAAAGGAGCAGGGTGGTGGTACTCCAGGACCTGGATGGAGAACCACTGCTCTATGTAAACTCCACTCATTTTTAAAGAAATCAAATGAGCAGTGGGTCGGTAAAGCATCATTGTCACTCATATGCAAGCCTCAAAGTTCAAGTGTATGTGCCTTTTTTGTTTAAGAAGGTTGAGGTTATGATTCCTCCTGCCGATCACGTTTGCCCAGGCACAATATCTGGACCACAGTTTCCAGAATGAATCTAGTTGGATCTGGAGAGATTAATCGTAATTTTATACAAATGCTATTAAAACAGGTGATGTTTTTAATATAATCTGGTAAAATGCTGTAACCTGTTTTGTGCAAGGGAGAGAATCTGGCAGTCTAACCTACAAGGGCTGACAAGGGTTTCTCAGTGGTAATTCAGAATGACATATAGAATTCAGTTATCCAGAGTTTCCTTGAAATGGTATCAATACTGTTGATTTGGAGGCTGCTTTGACATCTACAGACTAGGAACTCATGAAAAGGCTGCCATTTGCTTTTACAGTCAAGGCTGTTTTGAAGATGCAGAGGTTCATTAGGGAGCTTAGCTGTCTGAAGCCAACACACACACATATCTCACCTATCAGTGATTCAGTGGAGAGCCTCCTTCACAATGTTTCATCTGAGACCATCAATGTGTTCTCAGTTGATCCATCCTCCATCACAATGTTTCAATAGCCTTTTTCACAGCGACAGTAGTAGGGTCCTTTGGATGCCAGTGTAATGTGCTATTATTTTAGTTAGGGATGTACTGATCAGGTTTTCTTGGGGCAGATTCCAATTGTCCATTTTTTTAACTGTGTGATCGGCTGTTTGTGGATTCATTCATCAATTGAAATGGTGCGTCTATGATCATAGGCTGTGAAATTCAAAACATTATATCAGAAATAAACTGTCTGCCTGTGCTACTAACGTTCTGCTGGCTGCTGCCAATTAGCTCATACTTTTTATGGCATATGTTTGACCACTTTCCTGAATTAAAACCTTATTTTTATCAGGTAGTTGAAAACAGTAATCAGCCAATCACAGATGACCTATTTAGAATGTTTATTTGGCAATTATGATTGGTGGCTGATTCATCAGTGCACACATAATTTCAGTGTTGCTAAAGTGCTCGGCCATTTTTCCTGCCCTTCTTTGGTTGGAACCATTCATTTGTCTTCACTGGCAACATTGGCCAGTTTTTAATAACAGAATATCGCACACTATGGCAGCCTATAGTGCATTGAGGTGGTTTAAAAACAAAAAGTTACAGACAACAAGTTAGCTATTTCCCTCTTACTTTCTACCACTGTCTGTCTTAGGAGTATAAAGTTATGCACGCATGTCAAATTCAGGGTTGAGCTTTACTTCATATTCAAAATGAGGATTCAAAATGTATGCCAGCTTTGGAATAACCATGGAAAGCAGTTGCAAGGGCCCAAGTTCAGCCACATAACATCAATTAGATGTGGAATTCAGGGTATCCGACAGAGTGTTTTCCTGCATAACAAGATAGCAGAACTTGTTCATTCTGTTTAAATATTAGCACATTCTTTCCATGCTGCCCCTCCACTGATGACCTGCATGATAGGAAGAGTTGTGGGAAAAGTCCCAGCAGTCTGCCAGCAGAGAAGTATTAAATGCGGGAATGTGTTGTCATTGCTATAGTAGGTTTCTGGGGACTCACTTTGTCTCTGGTTCATTTTAGGGAGAAAATGACTTGTGTTTGTGTGAATTTCTTTTTTTCTTGCAGGGGAAATGGGGGATAACCTCTATGGTTACCCAGATTGAGAATGGATGTGTTTCTGTCTAGTCCTGGCTGTGAGAGACTGGAAATGGTGTTTTCTTTCTTTTTGCAGGAGCGCTACAGAGAGGATTCCAGGAATAACGCAATGTTTAAGGCAGTGCTGAAGAAGAACAGAGATGGAGGGAAGGGGAGCAAGAAAGAACCAGGTATGTGGGGAAGAGGAAAAACAACAAAGTTCTCTTTAACCCATTTCCCCAAGGCTCAAATCATCTCATTTTTTTGTAATAGACCGCATGTTTATACATTAATTCTTGATTTGTATGTTATATGAAGTGTCTCTCAAAGACCCCCTACTTAGTTAAGAGTTAGAATGTGAGGCTCGATGTGAGTTACAGTAGGCTAATGTAAACTGAAGAGAAAGTTGAGATGAAAGCACACAAACCCTGCTACATCTTTAGCGTGTACTTGGCAAACATGCTGTCATCTAAGCCAACATTTGTAGCAAGAGGCCTGAACATATATGGTCAATAATCCAGCGTCACCAGCACTGTCTTTTGAGTATTAGTGGGAAATGGTATCCACACACAAAGAATAAGATAAATATTAGGATACAAGTTCAGTTGGTCCCTCCCAAAGAAACAAGAAGATAATTGCCATTGCAATGGGGTACCTAACCCTAATGGAGCACATGTACTCAGCTAGTGTGAGCAAATAAGGGGGGGGGGACAATGGAAAATAAAGATAAATTAAGGTTTTATATCATTCTTCCTGATTTCTAGAGGCAGTGCTTAATACTGGATATTATCCATCTGGCACATGCGTGTGTTGAGTGTTTATGCCAACAAACTTATGACCTAGTATGGTGTAGGGCAGCAGTCTCCTACCTTGTATATAAGCATCTGTCATCGTGAAGTTTGTCCCTTCTGTCTTCTCGCAGGCAATTTGCAGTAACAGGTTGAGTGGAGATAGTGCTGTATAACTATTAAAGTAGGTGGCTCCTCAGTAGTAGCTTGTAACAAAAAGGTTGGAGTTACATTTTTGTCCTCTAGAGGCTGTGAACAATCCCAGCTATCTATTCCTTTTTCCTGTCAGAGTGGTGTTTTCACCTGTATTCTCTCGGCATCCAGGCAGATACTCCCTAGCCAGCGCTGCCATTAGCAGGCTAGTTCTGCCTCAGGTAGGTATTTTGGCATTGTTATCTTACTATTTATGATAGTTAGGGAACTGTTTTTGGTGCCCTTATATGTGATGAGCTGGTATAGAGCGTTTTCAGTCACAGCTGCAGAACAGCTACTATGCATGGAGTTTGGCTCACCCCTACCTCAGCATGCATGGGTCTTGTGTGTAGTTGCATAGCCCCACTTCAGGCTGAAGATGACTTAGAGTGGAATACCTTCTGCCCTTCTTTTTTCTGTAACTATTTCTGGCTGTACAGTCAACCTGGCCTTTGCATCACAACAGCGGTTTTTGTTTTGGCAACCAGCTGGAATTTCCAACATGACCAAACGTGAGTCATCTTCACCAGTAGATTGTTGACTACTAACCTTTACATACAATGGCCTCTTGTGATGATCCGTCTTCACATAGCAGAAGATGTGCGCGCATGCTACATCTACCAGCCTAGACTTGCTTTACTACCTCAGGACTGCTAGTCGCAGGTAATCTAGTTGAACCAGTCACTCAGTACAGTAACGACATGTCTGATAGATCTGCTCTTGCTCACTGTGTCCAGGGGCTGTTTTGCAGCCTCATCCAAGCAGCTTTTTTAAGATATCGTTGCCATCAGGCTGTGACTTGTTTCACTCAACAGTTGACGCAGTGCTAATGAAATTGAAAGGGAAGAAGTCTGGCTTGCTTAGACATTGGCAACTTCCAGTGCTATGTTACACCTCCAACACACACACTACCTACCTGCCCCCGGCTGCTGACAGACGCACAGCTCTGATCTCTATGAGGAATTTATCATCTCCTTCCACTTGTGATTTAATATGTAAATTAATCATGACCCCCCCCATACAACAAACACTTCATACACACACACTACCACACACACTGATAGTTTATTGCATTGACAGAGGGAGTATTGCAGGCATGTCTATGTATTGTTTATCATCGAGTTGTTGAAACCTGTCTAGCACATATGAATCACTCTGAGATCACACGGCATCCATGACCACCAGACACACACACACACACACACACACACACACACACACACACGCACACAGGGGGTTGTGTGAGTTTTTATGGCGGGATACAGCGCCTTGTTCCCAGCGTCACTCCCCCAGTTGGACCCCATCCATCAAACCCAAGCAGCTCTTTCTCCCTCTCTCATGCTGGGACAATAAAATCCAGCCACTCCTCTCTCTTATTCAGGGACCTTTAGACAGATGAGAGGTCCCAGAGATCGAATGGTTAGTGGTGGTCACTTGGTTCCTTTTTGTTTTCAGGCTTGCACAATTTTGGGGGCAGAAATAAGAAATCCACATGAACAGATTTTGATAGATTAAGTTAGTTGAGTTTAATGCACAGTTCATTAAAATCTCAGGTCAACACATGATATTTCTTAGTCAGCCAATAGAATGTTTCACTCCAAATTGTCATTTGAAGGGAAAGTGTAAAGTGGCATATCATACCACCCTGGAGTTTAATGCTTCCTTGTTGTCCTTGAAGAGAATTATTTGTTTGTAAATTCAGGTCCCTCCTAGGATCTGAAATGAGGTTAGTAACACAGAAACCCTGCTGGGGAAGGCTGTGTTAATCAAATTGGGTACACTGCAGTATAGTTAATGGTCTCTGAGACAAGATAGTACCATATTGCACATAAAATATTCACTGCACCTTCTGTTGGGCATGAATAAAGATTTCATTATGCTCCCAAATGGTTTGGGAGAGAAACTGGTGTTCAAATCGCCGTCTGGTGCAGTGCAATTTGGTTGTCCACTTTATTTGATGCTATCCTCCTGCCACATTCAAATTGAATTAATGCTCAAAGATAGTTGAGTTGAGTTTTATATGACTGATACAGCAGCAGTATGAGATTTTAACAGCATTGATCCCTAGGGCAATGAGTTCAAGAATTTCTTTATATATATATATATATATAACTGACAATTGGTGTTAGCTTTTCGCTTTGACAGGGATAGCTTGTTTGGTGTAAGCTTAGCTATTTTTTTAAATGTCAATTAATGTCAGATCAATGGAAACTGTATTTAGTAGCAAACCTAACTCTTTTTCTCAATCCTGCTTGCATTGCATTGCATATTGGCCAAACTGCTCAGGCATTTCTTGCTTCAGAAAGAGCAGAAAGATGTCCCTATAAAATCTGCTCAGCAAAATGTAATGGAAATCAGTGGGAGGAAAGACCTTGATAATGGTATAATTGCATGATAGCTCAGCATATGTTGCTCATGACATGGTGGCTACGGGCTGGAGGCAACTTTAAAGCAGTCGGGGAAACTTGGCCCCCATGCCAGATACCACCACAGTCATTAGCTCTCCTTTGGGATCCCCACATCGCCAAGACCCACAAACACACACACACAGTTTGCTAATTTAGTCTCTCTCCATCCTCCAGTCCTCCTAGGTTCCTCCTCCTTTTTTGCCTCCTCCTAGTTTCAATCTGCGTGGAATCTGTTTGGAATTGGCCCTTTTAATCCCCTTTAAGTGAACTTTTTTTTATGATCCGGCATTCCGGAAATGGGATACTGGTTTGCTGTGGCCTGTTGCCTTTGATGTGAGAGGTCACACTGCAAGCAGGCCTCACTGACGTTAATGGATTTGGGGCTCAAGGCACAGGGAGCTCAGAGGATTATATCATGAAAAAGTTCATTAACTGTTGTGGTTTGATTGTTATTCTCTTTGTGGATTTCTGGCTCCTCTGGTTTTATTGCAAGTTCCATCGATTACCTCCTATTAATTCACAGCAATGTCTGGCCTACAGTTCACTTTCAAATGAATCAGTGTATTTGCTTTTTGGAGAGTGGCTCGTCACGCAGCAAGTCTGTCTTCTTGCAATGTATCATCCTCTGTTCCTCTTGAGTTAAACACCATAAGACAGCAACAATGTTCTGAGCTGTGTTCTGAAGAACTGAAAGCATGTAGAACTCAGGCCAAGCTATTTAGCCATCATGCAGCAGTCTCTGTAGACTCTTTAATATTGGATTGTAAAACATAACATTCATATTTTACCTGAGCTACTGCTGCCAAATTGGCTGCTCCTATTCCCAGCCATGTATTCATGTGTGACAGATGGTGAATTACAGTCATCTCCTCTCAATCCTCAGAGCGGGGCCTTTAACTGTGTCTTTGGATATGTTGTGAGCCATATATTTTTAAGTCCCAGCGTTGATGTATTGAAAGTCTCTTAAGTTTTATGAGCTGGAAATGGAAGGAAGCTAAACTCTAAGCCATATCTTGTCCATTTGGTAGACTTGACACGTGATGGGAGTCTAAATTTTCCATTGAGATTTAACACTGTCTTTGGAGAGAGCTTCCTTTTACCTTTATCTTTTCTTTCCTCATAGAGGTCCCTCTGGCTACCTCCCTGTGATGTCTCTGTATCTCATTTGGGCACCACTTTCTTGAGTTAAATTTTTTTACCTGTACTTACTGTAGCTACTGTCTTGGGAGTATCGCCTGCTTCTTCAATCAGTATCTGTTCATGAAGTGAGCTGGGGGAGACAGCAGTTTGGACTCAGCTTGTATGACTGGCTGGCTGAT
>OOFE01011187.1:0-10609 GCA_900323365.1 Monocentris japonica
GCAGGCCCAGTCCAATTGGTGCCAGGTTGCATTTCATGGCTGATTGCGAGGCATGTGTTTCTCCCTCTCCGGCATCGGTTCCGCCCCCAATCTCCAGCGGTTCCCGACATGCTCACTTCACTGGAGGTCATGTCAGACTTCTCCCTCCCTCCCTGACCTGATGCAGGTGGAGGACACAGAAGAGAGTGTGCTGGCAAAACGAGACCTCTCTCCAAACAGCTGTAATGAGGGACATGCCCTTCCCGATGAGCTCCTCAGAGGTGTAAAACATCCCAATCACCCTCCTCCCTTTCCCTCATATACCCTCCTCCCACTCCGTCAATGAGGGCCACATGCTTTCCATCTCCATATGCATCTCACAGATTCAATTTGGGGAGGGAAGTGAAACATTCATTTGGACAGGAGATTCTATAGGCATTTGCCAGGATTTGGCTCCCTTAGCATTTGTGGAGGCTCCCTTCTCCTTGCGTCATAAAGCTGAAATCGGAGGCCCACAGAATACCCCCTGGGCCAGCAGACAATGGTCCTGTGCACATAAATTATAGCAGAAGCAGGATGGCATATGACAAGCAGCAGTAACTTACTATTATTGCCTGCAACCCATGATGAGAATTCCCATGGTAGCCAACAGGTCGGAGCAATGTAATATGCATAGGATTCATGCAAATAGGAACACCTCAAAGTGTGTCAAAAATATTACTGCCGTCGGGTTGAAACCTTGTATCTTCCAAAAGACAGCTTTTCCAAAAGCAGCCTTATTTTTAGACTGACACCCATGCATCCTTGAAATTTTAGAACAGGTTTTGAATGGGTTTTTTTGGGCCCTGGAGTCATGAAGCTTGCTCTTGCCATAAAGAACCATGTAAACCTTCAGTTCAGGTAGAAACATGAAAACGACTGAAACTGGAGTTACAAGGTTTTCCCATGACAGCAGCCATATAACCTTCCTCAGCCACATTCATGATTGCCTTGCATAGTCAACAGCCTTATGATAAAAAGTGGCATCATCTCCTCCAAGAACATTACAGCTTAATGTAGACACATAACTTACATTTCCACCACAATGGGGATTCATAACCTTGTGTGGAGCATTGTGCTCTTTTGGCGATGCTATTTGTGTGCCAAATTGTTCTTCAGTGTATGTATGTTGATACTGTAGTGCCATCTTGGCATGTTGTTACCAATATATTATGGACTAATGGCAAAACCACAGGGGCACTCTGGCACCCTAATGGCTTTGATGGTTGATGCTTTCAGTTAGACTGCCAGGGCAAAAAGTAGTTAAAAGCGCTATGTGCTGTGGGCATTGCTAGTCTTTCTAGCGTCAGAGAGCTGTTTTTCTCCCCACAGCCATTTCTGTTCTCAACAACAGCATTCATCCAAAGGAAGGACACAAAATCTGTGTGAACAGAGCAGGTTGCTCATGTTTATTTGATAAAAACCCATCCAATGATGAAATGAGATCATTTCATGTCCCTTTGAGTCTGCTTTTAAATCGCTTCTTAAAACCCATTTCACAGACAGACTTATTTTTATATAACTTTGTTGTATATAATTTGTTTTTACCTATCTTATTCTCATTGTATTTGCTTGTTTTATTGTTCTGTAATCCTTTTTTAAATTCACGTCTGTTGTTTTTACTGTTCATCCTGCTGGCTTTTAATTACTCTTGTTTTATTGTCTGTAAAGCACTTTGTCTTTATATGCAATACTAATAGTGTCTATTCGAATTATTTAATACATTTTCTTCCTCCCGTTGCTCTCCTGTTGATCTACTTTTCACAGACTCCTCACTGTCTCCTTTGTTATTTGTTCAGAGGGTTTTCATTAAATTCCCCCACTAGCAATTAGTGTTCCTCTCCAAAATGAAGGCAGAACAGTGGCACAACTGGCACACAATGCCCCATCTCTTTATGGTTAAGTACCCTTCAAACTTGCATGGTTATTAATAATGTCATTACTAAACTGTACAAAAAGAAGCATCGATCCTAACTAGGTTAGCACACTGATCGCTTTACCTCAAAACATCAGGTTGAACAAATTTACCTCTCCCCTCTCTCATTCTACTCTCTTCCCCTCTCTCTTTCTTCCCCTAGTTTGAATGTGGCCACAAAGAGAGGGAGAGAGAGGAAAGTTAATTAGATAGAGGGCCAAGGAGGGGGGCACCTGGTAATGGAAAGGGGCTGTATGGAAACAGATGGCCTAGAATTTATTAACTTGCAGGAGCGCTTCAAGGAAGCCAGTGGACCAGACATTAGGCCAGTCACTGTCTGGGTGGGGGCTAGCAAGCTGCTGGATACAGGTAGAGGCTGTCAGAACCCAAAAATAGAAAGGAGATTTATCTCTGGATTGTTGCAAATGATCTATCAGAGCAGAACAATAGATGCAATAGGGCTTGTTGGTTCTGCTCTGGTACCTAACACCCCTAAGTCGCTCTGTGAGAATGGGAAGGGATAGCAGGAGGAGAGTTTTGGTGGAACAGAAGCCGACTGTTTTGCAAACTATTATTTCTGAATTAATTTTACAAGTTAGCACTCCCTAATGAAGCCATTAGCATTTCTTCTCTGCCTTTCAACAGCATTAGCTACAGTATTGGGTGGTAACGCGTCACAGTAATGTTAATAGCATTAGTGAGTAGCATAACAAATCACTATTTCAATTTCAATAATAATATTACAGTTTCCAATCAAAAAACAAGTCACTTTGATTGTAACAACCTCTTAATATCAGCTCGAAGTTGAATTATCCAAAACCTGCATCCCACCCATCCACAAATTCGCTTTTGAAAATTTGAGCAAGATGAGCAACTGACATATAAATCAATTGTATTACAAAAATCCCAGTCCAAGATAGCTATTTTTTCATTTCCCTCATATGACACCGAAAGAGGAATGTAAGAGGAGTAGCTTGCAAATATTAGTTAACTAGGTAAATTCACAGTTGGCTTCCTTAACAAAGACTAGCTTTCTATATCAATTACAAGACACTGTAATGAAAAGTACCCACTCAAGAAACACAATTCTACCTAAATGTTCCGGCATAAGAGAAAAATGATTTGAGAGTTGTTACCCACAAGTCTGAGGTCTAGACCAGCCGTCAGTTTTTTGAAACATCCACCAGTTTGACCTTTTGTACTCTGTGTCAGTGCAGTAAGACCATATTCAGTGTACAAGCTTGAGTGCTTGGAGACACAAAATACATCTTTTGGAATGCCAAAAAAACATATCTTGTCCTTCCAGCACAACAAACAACATTACATTAGAAGAAAGTACACTACTGGGAATGAAACATTCTTAGAAAATAAACAGAAAACAACAATATTATATTGAGCCCCTGAAGTATTCAGACCTTTTAAGAGAGGTGGGCTTCGATTCTGCCACATACTCAGGCTAGTGTGTGAATCATATAGAGTACGCACACTTACACACACCCGCACCCACCCACACACATACACACACACACTCCCACTCTCAGATGCTCACAGTGCTCAAGTACAGATTGTGTGTAGAATGATGTATGTCTGCGTGTGTGTGTGTGTGTGTGTGTGTGTGTGTGTGTGTGCAGTGTGTGTTCATCTGATCAAATTTCCAGGGGGTGTTTACATCTTATATTTAAGTCCCATGTTTATCCTCTGATACTGCAGCCTGATTCGCGGTAAAAGCAGAACTTTTACTTTGGGAGTTGTCACACATATGAGAATTACACCCATCTTTCTATTTTGCAGCTAAGCTCTAAAACATTCACATGCATTTTCAAATTGCCTCTTTGGCTCACGGCTGTGCCTTTGACTTCACAATGTTCCCTATTTGTGGACTACAAAACAAGAAAGGATCCTCCAAAGGTTTTTAGCAGTTGTAACAGTTGCTGTGTTGAGCCAAAACTCTAAAGGCAGCACTGCCGAAATCAAACAGCTTGCACAACACAGCACTAAAAGCTAATGAAAAATAGATTTGGTGGAGAACACGTTTTTTTATTTTTTATTTCAGTCTCTGTTACTCTCCAAAGCGGCCTGATGCAAGGCAACATGTGCGCTAGAACAGCTTGTGAACTAGATGTGTGGGCTCTGTGAAGCTGGGCTGTTTGTGAGTCAACGGTGTGATCTTCAAACGCCACACCGCTGATCCTGCTGGGCCTCCACCAAAGTAAAAATAGGTTGTGATGACAAATCCGCACTGCCATAAAGAAGCCCATTAACATTGTGTATTTCTGCTGCTACCAAGTGGAGCTCCGGATCAGCTCACCTCAAGCTGTCAAGACAGCACACTACCCTCCTTGATCAAACAATGCCTGTTGCGAAATATATAAGATGAACAAAAGCTAACATGACAAAACTATGTTTCACTGGCTTGCAGTGCCAGACTGTGTGTTACATGCACCTGATGGAGATAAAGTGCAAGCTGTTGGGGCACGGCATGGCATGTAACCTGACAATAGCTGAGTGCTGTGTAAGCGCCACTGTTCTCCCCTATCTATTGAGCTGCAAAAAGTGAGGGACCACAACGTCCTCATCTGACTCAGAAATATATGGTGCATGTGGGCTTGTGTGCATGTGTTTGTGCCAGTGTTTGTGTCTGGGAGTGCGCCTGTGTGTGAAAATTAAGGGGGCATTAAGTAATCTATTGGTGACCAGTGTGTGTGTGTGTGTCTTTACAGAGAGTTTTGTAAGCCAGAAATCTCAGCACCACATTGAGTCATTGGTATTGATCAACAACACTGTCAACCTCTAGATATATTATGGTTATTTTGTGGTATGAGGCAGTAAAAATCATACTTATTGCCCCTTTGATATGTCCTTGTTTGTGTGTGTGTGTATATGTGCCTCTATCTCAGAGTTTGTGTTTGTGTTGTGAGCACTTTTTTAACATTTGCACAATTACTGACTAAGCATGATAGTGCATGAGTAGCATTAGGATACTTACCAACTGCTCACTGATGGGTTCATTATTGTTGTTGAGCCACTTAACAGATATGGGGAGCCTCAGAGAAGGCAGTATCTTACCCGTGCAACTGTACACCAAAATGGAAGAGTATCATTTTCGACCGACAAATGCCCAAGGCAGGATAACATCAACACTGGACAGGAACAAAAACTATAGCTTGTCTCTCCCACAGTTCCAAAGTTATTGAATGCTGAATTGTTACCTCAATATTTCTATTTGTTTGGAGCTGAGGTGTTTTCTGTAAGCCCCTCGGGGTTTATATCTCACCTGCAGAAATGTGCAATTTTTCTTCATTTATCAGTTTTATCGTTGTTTCTTATTCATTACTTCACTTATTTGTGTTCCGTGCAAATAAATCAACTCTGTCGAGGGATGTTTATTCTGCTGTCTATCGTACGTCTTACAGAATGTGAAGTCCTGTTGTCCTTGTACCATGTTGTCTCAGTATGCTCTGTGATACTCTGTACGATGTCAATGTCTCTGCACCAGTGTCACCAAGATAAATTCCTGCACATTTATTTGCAGTTAAAGTCTCCTGGAGTTCTGAAAGACCTGTGAGAACATTCCCTATTTTACTATTAAAGCAAGATGGCAGGCACTTCATTGGCACTTTACTAAGCTAATCTTTCAGTCACGCTTCCTGACAATTAGTTTATTGTATGCACGATGATTATGATTAGATAAAACTGTTCATATCCAAGGACACTACAGTACATCTACAATACAATCCTCTCTGTCAAACCAAAATGGAAACAGCAAGTTATTTCTGATGTTTTCAGACACTGCTGACATCGCTAATGCCCTGATGCTGCTGTTGGTGTTGACGAGCTCAGAGGGGCATTTATTTTAAAGGCGCTTTCAATTATAGCCTTGAGGAATCCTTTCTTACTGAGCTGTTGAAATACCAACAACTTTTATGTTTTTTAGTCATGCTGGTTTCTTGGCCAGCTCCCCCCTGACAAAGAGATTTTTAATCTTAAAGGGTCGACCTTATTGACAGCCTGGCTACAGGTACCACTATACTGTTCTATATTATCAGGTAGCCCAAGCCGTGGACTTGCTGAATGTATCTGAAGTGGTATGTACAGTCTGCTGTCTATGGTATGCCTCACATTGTCCCTGCTGCCCTTGTATCAAGCTGTTGACATAAGTGTAAGCCAATGTCACCAAGTTAATGTGCTGTACATTTATTGTACCTGGTAAATAAAGTGATTCTGCTCTGAAACCTCTTTTAAAGCCATTTACAGTTATTTTTAAAGAGGAGAGATGCTTATTTTCCACCTTGAAGTGTTGTTGGAAGCATGTCTTTAGTTCGCTAAGAACTTCAATAGTATTCCACAGTGATGCATTCTTTCTGTAAGACTACTTGCCACTGGATTGAAACGTGTGATAGGCCATATTTTACACAGCAGCATACTTGTTCATTTTTAGCTACAGTGTGGAGAAGGCATTGCTCTCTATCTTCAAATTCTAATTGTACTATATGTGTAGGCTGTGTCTGTAACTTTGGCATCGGCCTATAGTGTATGTACTAACTGTAACTGTAACTGTAACTGTAAATGTAACTGTCTCCCTATTACTGAGGTGTGTGTAATTCAAGTTTGTGTGTATGCATGTATTTCTGTGTGTGTATGTATGTGTGTGTGTGTGTGTGTGTGTGTGTGTGTGTGTTTGCCCACGCAGATGTATTTTCTGCTAAACATTTTGAAACTTTAAACAAGATAAAATAACTGGGTCAGCTCATCAAAGTAAGACAGTGAAACAATACTCGTGTTCTGAGTGGCTTTGAAAATAGCTTTGATTCATTTTACATCAAAAGATATTACAATTATATATTAATTCTCTGACACGTTATAGCCACTGTTCAAACTGTAAACCACTATCTCTATTTCAGTGAGACATAGAAGAAAAAGCTTTTTGTTAAAATGCTATTATAAATGACACTGGTTTTATAATAACAGTTTCTAAAAGTTGTATTTGCTAATAAAATGTACTCAAGCAGCCTTTTTACTGCTTATCAAAGCAATGTAGGTTGACAAAAAAGTGATTTCAGTTTTTCAACGTGTAACCACTTCTCTAACCTCAAGGCTACTGCTGGTCGAGTCTGTTTTCAAGAGTACTGTTATAGATGTTGAGGAATGCCCATCAAGGCAATTTCAATTGAATTCCCCTCAAACTGTGAAAGTGCAGTGCCCACACAGAGTGTACATACCTACCCAGTTACCGATCAAAATGCCAAACGCTGCATTTACATATGTGGTTAGCAATGGAAGTAAAACCTGCCTGACTGCACCACATACTCAGGGGAGGCACTCACAGAGTATTCATTCATTAGCTACCAGAAAGTAGATGACTCATGGTGGTCTCCATGACCTCTCATTTGTTTTTCTCTCATTTATTCGCTCCCATGCATTATTAGGAGACGTGCAGCAAGATGCCTGCTTGTCATTCAACGGTACAGTCAACCACAATAACAACAGGGTGCCAGCCATACAGAAAAACAAGCCTTCATCAATGAGATGCAATTCACCTTTTCAAAATTACAATGAGCAAACTTTAAAACATCAAAAAATATTGTCTAGGCTCGACCAACAATCGCCCCTGCATTTTTCCACAGTGCGGAAGCAAATGAATCGCAAAGAAATGGAGTTTTAAGAGAAAATGATTGCTTCTGAGAGAGTGGTTCTCTGTCCTGTGGTGTCTGTGTAGGGGGAACAGCGCACCCCTCCCTGAGGCAGAGACTGTGTTTGAGGTTTGAGACTGCTCTGGTATTACCATATACACTCACACATTCACAAAAAATGCTGTCACACCTCATACTAGCTGAGCCATGAATATCAATGGTTGCTCCATCTCCTCTTGGACTCACTCTACAAAACAGACAGTGAAAAATGTTCATGCATGATTACATTCCACCTGGCCTGCTCCATATATCCAGTTTAATGGGATAATGAACACACAGTATAAAGGAATTGTGCATGACACCAATCTGTTATACACAATACATGACTTATGTCACTGATTTTGCTCCTTCAAGGTGCTATATGTTTTGGCCGCTGTTTCAAATGGCCTGTCTGTGAGATTCCAACAAGTCACCTTGACTATTGTGTGAATAATTTCACAAATAAAAACAGAAATGACACTCAGGACTGGAAAACAGAAGTTGGACTGTGTGTAATACTCTGGCGAAATAAAGTTAAATTCAATATTTTTGCATTAGCCTGCAAACTATTTTGCTGACATGTCTCCATAGCCCCCTCCCCATTCCAATTCTAGTGAGGCTAGTAAGGAAAAAGTACTAGCTCAAAGCCAATGGGCAAATAAAGTTTCAATCCGGAAATAAGAAAAAAGTTGGAGTGAAATAGGTCTTCAGGTGTGCAACATCCTGGAGCGACAGCTATTCTTCTGTGTTCTTCTTCTTGCAAGTTCACACACACTTCACAAACACAGCTGGGAACTATTCTGACTGCTCTTTTGTCTGAAAGAAGAGCAATTGGCGGCAGTGCCCTACGCAACCATCCAGGTGCTGAGCTTGGCTCAGACGAGAAGAAGAACTTTTTTGATATGCTCACCTGTGTTCGAACAAAGAGGGTGCTTACACACTGGCATAATTGAAGAGATCATGCAGTACCTGCATTTACTCCTGCCAGGCACTTTCCAAGTATTCACAGCTGTGCAGGCGAATTCTCCCGCAGAGATGATAAAAACTGGGAAACAAAAATCACAAAGCCAATAAGTGGCACTGAAGCTAAATTAGCTACGCCTTTATGGAAATAAATGGCCCTGATGGTATTGACAGGGGAGACACATTGTGTTTTTAAACCCATTTGGAGCAGAAACTTTGCAGGATTCTTATTTTTAAGATGGTCTACAAAGACATGATTAAATAGAAAATTAATAAATAACAGCAACAAAGCCGATGTAGTTCCAGATGTTACTGTAAGTTGCTCTCATAACACCCCTATCCCCAAAGAGCATTCAGTCTGACAGACATGAGAGGTGAACACACACATACAGAGGCCTGCAAAACAGGCAGTACATCATCCATCAATACTGACTTCTCTACTACTGAGTGACCTAAAACGTTCAATGAGTACAGCGTGACACTTACACTGCCAGGGTTAAAGGTCCAATTCCCACTGGGACCATCCTTCCTAGAAATGTATATACTTGTGGTATTGTAACAAGCCTTGGAAAAAAGGTGTTCACCCATTAGCATACATCATGTTATGCTGCTTGTGATCGATAGCTAAGACTGTTCATAGCCTTCCAAGTATACACTACGTTTTATGACTCAAGCACCAAGTAACTCATTGGAAATGCATTTCAAAATGTCAAATTTGTCGGTCACTTCAATGATTGACTCCTGGGAGATGCTTGGGAGAGGTTTTTCTTTTCAAGGCAAAGATTCTGTTGATCAGTGTGAATACAGCAATACATAAATAGCACATACATATTTCCCTTGCATGCAGATAATAAACACTCTTGTCAGCATGTATTCTAACGTTGGAATCTGGAAGACCTCTCTGTTCCAGACCTGGGTCAGGAAAAAATTTACCATTTATTTTAACCTGCTTGGAGTACCAGATGGGGCAGAGGAGGTGTTACTGCATCAGGACAATTCAGATTGTGTTAGGTACATTGTCAATCACAGAAAAGTACTGACTCAAATGCTTTGCTTCCCTCTATGGTGTATTCAGCAAACCCTACCCATGTGGTGCCTGAAATGCTAAATATCATTGTCACAGAGGTCTGTTCAATTAATTACATCCTAGAAAAATCTCTCAACGGCAGCAACTAATCACAAATTATTAATTACACCTTTTTACCAGTCAATTAAGTCTGACCTAACAGAGGGTAAGCATGTCTACTGGATGCATTTAGCTAGTAAGTACGCACTTTTTGTGATACTCTTTTGATCCCTGAAGGGAAATTTTCTTTTTGCTTGGCCCCTTCCACAGGGAGGTCAGAGGGCAAGATCAATTACAGAACCACGGCTCTGGAGTTGACTGAGATTCGATGTCTTGCTCATGGGCACTTAAGCAGGGTAGATACAGGACTTGCTGATACAGGGGCCAGAACCTGGGCCTTCCAGCTCATTATGCCACCCTGCAGCCCAACGTTACACATGTTCAAATACAGTATGTTATTGATAAATGATATGATCCACATAAATGGTGTCATATCAAATCTAATATATGTATTATATGACTCCTATCAGTATGAACTGGGCTTCCCCTTGTGTTAGTGTTATATTCCCACTCACATTAATTAGACATTTCTGTGTATGGAAGATAATGTGTGTGTAAATGAAGACCGGCAGTGCACATACTCACTCACATGAATAAAACAAAATAACAGTTCTATAGAGTGTGGTGTTGAATGCATCATTCCCTGAGTGAAGTAAAGGACAAAAAGGTTTGAAAATTGTTCACAGCAGATAGAGGCCGTGAAATATTTGTAGTGCAAACATGTACTGTTAAAATTGTAGCTCCAACAATCTATTTCACGGTCTCTGAGTGGCAGCGTCGATTCAGCACCACGGACAGCGTCAAAATGCAGTTCTGAATTCTGAATGCTATCTATCTATCTATCTATCTATCTATCTATCTATCTATCTATCTATCTATCTATCTATCTATCTATCTATCTATCTATCCTCTGTCTCA
>OOFE01011188.1:0-13770 GCA_900323365.1 Monocentris japonica
GGTGGGGCAGTGTCAGCAGGCTCACTGCCCATGGGAACATCCTCTAGTGCAGTCACCTCTGGGGTGGGGGGGGAAATCAAGGGAGAAAAGATTCTCAACACTTTCAACAGTGAGATTACAAACTCTACTTGCTAATTCCTCATTAAAGATGCCACAAACTAATGTTATTCAGTTCCTTCCTATTGACTGATTGATCAACCGTCAAAGATTAGATTGTAACAAAATTTGATGATCCCCAGGGGGAAATTGGGTCATTGCTGTAACGAAGAATATAATATAGATAAAAATGCAATGTATTGAAACAAGTACTAACAAGTACTACAAGAAGATAAAACAGAGCATATTGAAAATATGTATACAGCAACTTTGCCATCCAATACAGACTCTTAATGGCTTGAAAAAAATCCTCACTACGTTGACTGTTGACAAACCTACAGCAAATATTCAGCGTGTGCAAAATGTGCATCGCTGGCTCTCCATATTACTAGATTTACAGAGCAGATGTGCAAGAATGGATCATTAGCTGTTCTCAGTAACAGAAAGGTTTATATGGTCTGCTGTACCTGACTCAGGCTGTGGCACATGGACTATGGTGCTGCTGTAGGAGCACTGGCTGGTGACAGACACCACACTCATGGCTTTGGTGGACATGGTGATGTCTGTCAGAGGTGCTCCAACTACTGCTGCTGCCGTAGAGCCCACTGACACCTGACTGTCCAACACCACCACTGGACACACAGGGAAAACGAGGACACAGTTTATGTTGTTGCAAGGAATATTGCAATACTTTCCCCACACGATACAAGACTGATAAGTTGATGCAAGTGGAAAACATTTTCAATTACAGTTGAAGGGTATAAACATGAGGCTGCATAAAGAACATCTATCAAATGATGTCTGACAAAACAGAGAAAAAAAAATATGGTAAATGAAATACACAATATAAAATGAAATACATAATATAATAACTTTAATAATAATCAATATTATTACATCATTTTTACATTCAATATCTTATCTGAATGTCCCAGGGCTTATTTTTGGCTTATTTTTGGCTACTGTGTGTGTGTTTGTGTACGCACTACCATCTGAGCTGGCCTGACCTGTGTCTGTGGCCCCAGTAGGCTTGTCGTCTTCTGAGGTAGAGGATGAGGAAGACGAGGTAGCCAGGGAACGAGATTCACTCTTGCGCTTAAGGGCTGGACCTGTACAGCTCTCCAGATACCTGTGACGCACAACCCCCAAATCCACAAACACACAATAAATAGTATGACAGGGATTAGATGCCTATGCAGGTAGAATTAATAAACCAGGATGATCTTAGAGAGATGATGCTATCGCCACACACCTGATGATGTTGTCCACACAGTTGATCTGCTGATAGGAGGGAATGTGCGCTTGCTTCCTTCCTTGCTTGTGATCTCCGACCTCAGCACTGGAGGCTGTGGGGGGCAGGTGTGCTGGGGGAACAAATATTTTAGCCATTAAAAGGTCAATCTTTTCAAACTGCAGTTTGAAAACTGTAGACTCTCTCAATCATATTTCAGCAAGCAGGGTGTTAATGAATTTTGAGTGTTCAGTCACTTTTCCTGGATAGATAAAGGTTAAAAATATGTTTTGACAGGCTGCCATCTGAGCAGTGCTGAAGAATCCACATATATCAGAAATAATGTAGTATATGTGGCGCTGCATTACCTGTTGCAGGTTTGCCCAAAGGAGTCATTTTGTTTTTTGAACCTTGGTACGCCTGCTGGCCCCAACTCTTGACTCTGTTCACATCAGCACAGATCTGCTGCAGGGTCATCTGTGCATGTAACACACACACACACACACACAGTATCAGCATGATTAACTTTGGCAGTGGTGTTATTTAATTGTACAATAGTGCAGCCCCCTGGCCAGTGATGCTACTGTGATGTCTCACCGGTTCACGGTGTGAATCCTCCCACAGGTTCCCATTGCTGTCGCTAGAAGAAGCTACACTGATGTAGTGCTCATGGGAGCCATTACTACCCAAACTGCCGTAACCACTGGAACCATTGTTATGGACCGGCTGTGAGGGAGAAACAGAAACAAATCAAGACACTGGACAATCACTGACACACACACACAATCATCATGGAAAGAAATACAAAAGATCAGATGTCAGAGGTGTATATGTGTGTATGAAAACACTCTCTTCTATCGCTCTTTGGCTATTTCTTTTCCTAGCAGTTCTCTCTTAGATCAGAATTCTCTGGTCACAGGAATATTTCCAGGGCACTATGGCTCGACTCTTCCAGTCCTTGCTCCTTGTAATGTGGGTGATCTAGGAATTGAAGCTTATTCTACTGATTTTCATTTGCTCGATTTACAAGTCACTTTGGATAAGAGAGCAGCTAAATGCCTAAAATGCTATGCAAAATATGTGTGTGTGTGTGTATAGGGGGTACACTCATGTACATGCATGTAGTCACCTGCAGGAAGAGCTTATAGATCTTGGCCTGCAGATCTTTTATCTCCTCATGGGTGACTGGCAAATCCTCCTTACTCTGAGCAGCAAACACATCCTCATTCAGAGGACTCCTACAAACAACAGTTTTGTAGAGGCTCTTAGGAGATCTAAAAGAATAGTGATGTTTTTGCTCCATGCTTTATTATTGTGGATAGAACACTTAACTATTGTTACGCTTTGTGTGGTTTTGTGTACGTGCTGTCCCTTACGTCCTGACTTTGTGCCGTCCGATGATGAAGGCCACCTTGCGGCTCCAGGGGTTGATGAAGCTGGACCAGCTGGTGTCCAGCGTAACATAGTCTCCATTCTGACAACGTAGCCGCACCGGTGAGTGTTCAAATGGAGACTGGCCCGCATACTTCAACACTAGACACGGTGAGAGAACAGGTAAGAAAAACAGGATGAGGGTGAAAGTTATAGCCTGAATGATTGGATGGCCACTGCAAACAACACCAGTGAAACCTTGGATGCTTACCCTTGTGGTGCATAGAGAGCATGAGGGCCCGGTCCTCTGGGTGAATGCAAGTCAACAAGGACGTACCAATCAGATCCTGAGGAAGGTATCCTAGCAACGGTACAGCCCTGTGGATAGTAATCATTAGTTAGCTCTATCAAGTTAATACATGGGCCCTTTACATCAACTCTGTGTGTGCAGGTGTATGTGAGTGTGTGTGTGTGTGTGCGTGCGTGTGGTGACCTGTCATCCACTTCCAGGAACACACAGCCAGGGGAGTGTGTGGTGGTGAAGATACGTTTGTCCATGGGGATCCGAGGAGCTGCATGAGTGAATATTACCAATGTTAGCACCATGATAAAACACTGTCAATGGGAAGTTCATTCTGCTTAATACATAACATGTGCATGCTGAGGTACTGAATAAGTAAAGAACTTGTCTTTTTGGGGACATATTATGCCTGGAATATGCAGCGATGTGATTAAGGACACAACAAAGAAGGAAACAGTAATCTCCCATTAGAAAGTAATGGGAGTTATGTGTCCAAATCACATCCCTGAAGATGATGCTGTGAGAGTTACTGCTCATGGAATGTCTATAATGGTGAAGGCTCCCTTTGTCGTCTGCAGTCTGACGTATTGGTAATCGTACCCTCATATCCTGAGATGATGCGTTCAGCCAGTGCCAGACAGCATGGCTCTTCTTCCTCCCCTGCTCCCTCCACCTTCAGCAGGTAGGGAGTGATCCGGAACGGGTTGTAACGCATCTCACCCTCACGGTCCTTCCCGGCCCTACAGACATACATTACAACTTCAAATTCCAGTGTGATCATAAGTGAAAAAAAGTCATAAGGCAAAAACTAAAGGCACACACAAACCGGAGGATTTATTGAAAATGATGTGAACACATCGGCTACATTCGTACCTATTCAGCTCCCAGTTTTGTCTGTAAGAGCATGCTCTCGGTGTTACAAAAATATTTGACAACTTGGATTTGCAGGGCTGTATGGGTCACAACAATCACCTCATGGGATACTCAGGCTGTGTGTGAGCCTTTGAGTGATAAGAAACCCTCAGCTGTGCTTCACTGACATCTAGTGATAGAGATAGGCAATTGCAGTGTATTTTTGATTACGCTGTGCAAGATTGCGTGGCTTCTCTATTTTTCTGTGAAAAGGAAAAATTATATACAGAAAATTACCGTGATAAAATACTAACCTGATTCTGCAGAAGAAGGACTTGACCTGGGCACACTCAAATAGAACTGCCGCTGTAGAGGGAGCAGAGTAACGTTAGTTTTCTGCCTCTACTGGGGCATGAAATTAAGTTTGCCTGCTCGTCCATGGGGAGTGATTTTAGGAGTGAGTCCAGAAAAGGAAGCACTAGCCCAGTTGGTAAGTGAGACTGGGCGGCAGATTCTCAATCCCACGCATGAATGTACACCAACATTCAGTTAAATGTAAGATTCAGTGCTTCTCAGTCAGTTGCCTCTATTCTATTTCTTCTGTTGCACATCCAAGGGCTCGTCACCGCCTCAGCCTGCCTACCCGAACACTGCACTGTTGCCATGGCGCCAGCGCTCAAATCTCAGGCGACAGAGTTACAGACAGGCAGGCAGCTCTTTAGCTCACTGACCGAAGTTGCTAGCTAACGTAAATAGTAGGAAGACCGGTAGGGACTGGCTATGTACAAATAAATCACTACGTGGGATTCAGCCTGACACAGTACTGCAGAAGACAAGAAGGGACTCACGGCAACTGGAACATTATTAAACTTTAACATTACATAACTTGTACTGAACTAGTAATAATAAAATATGAAATATACAAAAGAACTCAAACTTGTGTTTTTTATCCATGCATATATGATGTGCCTCATGAAACTTGAATATTACATCTTATCTTATCTACACTGGACTAGTAATAATTTGTCCGGGGAAGTCGAAATTTCCCTTAATTTCGTTAAAACTCCTTCTACCCTTGGCCTCTACACACACATACACAAACACACGCATACATGTGCAAACACACCTGTGTGCGAATTGCTCCAGCATGGCAGGTGTGGCTGGGCAGTGTGTGAGTAAAAGACGTTAACATCTTGGTGGAAGAGTAGCTCCACAAACTTGGCTGACTCCAGGAACTTCCTCTTACAGCACAGGATGCTGGGGGCCTGCTCTGACGCGTACAGCACACGGCCACTCGACAGCGAAAAAACCACCAGGAATGAATCCTACACAGACATAGAAAGACGTACGCAGACACATGTAGACACACGCACACAAGCAAGCCAAGTCTCACACACACACACACACACACACACACACACACAAACAGTAAACACACACACACGCCCAAACAGAAAGCAAAAACAACACATGCACACGTACGCAGGTGTGTTTGTCCTGAATGATACAGTGCTTGTTTGACACTGTTCACAACTGTAATGGAGCTTTGAAAGGGGCTTCCAAATGGGAAACCTGATAAACTACTGAAGCCACTGCAGACAACAATACTTCCATAATTAATGTCTTTATGTCATATGACATAAAGTGTTCGGTGTGTGTTCGGTGAAAAGTGTATGCAAGAACTAGGACAAGAATATAGTTTTTAATGATGTGATAATAGCGTTGGTGTACCCAGTGTATGTGTGTGTATATATATATATATATACCGTATTTTTAAGGGTGTGTTCAGAGGTGACTCTTTCCAACTCTTCCAGTGTACAAACAGTGGCATCTCTTCTCTCCTCCTGGCCGTTACACATCAGCAGTTTGTAGTATTCACTGTTGGCTACAGAAGACAACACAAACACACATGCTCACCACTCAGTTTTAGGCTTTAAAAGCACAATGAAAATGTATTAGGTTAGTCGGAGAAAAGGATTGGGCAATTACTGTCACCGACACTGTTCTGATAGTGAGGGAAAAACAAAAGCAATTGCAAAACTAATAAATATTGCTACTTGTCTGTGTACAGATTGGTGTTTGGTCATGTTACCTTGCACTTGTTTGACACAGTTGAGTGCATAATGTAAAGCCTCCACAGTGCTGGCTTTACTGCGACTGCGTTTATCTGATGGAAGCCTCTTCTTCATCTCAGCCACTGTCATCATCACCTCTCTATGAGCCTGCCCTCTGCCAGCATCTGGATGCTCACTGGTATACACACAGTTCAATAAGCTATTTAGGCAACACAGAGCGTTTGGTGCTTGTTAAAAGTTGAAAACTGAAACACAGACAGACATACCTGGCGCTGCTGCCCTCAGTGTGCTGGCCTGCCTGGCCAGACCGGGAGCTGTGGAGACTGCAGAAGGATAAGCCGGGGGGAAGGGGAAAAGAGAAACAGGTTATAGCACAATTTTCCAGGAGCTTTTTTTATGTTCTTTTCGAGATGTGTTGGGGTGGAGATGACACAGCACCTCAGGACAGTGTGGTATGAGGTGGTATGCAAGAAGTCAGGGCACATGGAATCATGAGGAAATAAAAAGACATATACCTCTTGGTAGAGGTTGAGGTGGATCCTGTGGTGCTGCCCGGACTGTGATGGAGTGAGGAAGAGAGGTCATGTGATCCGCTGGTCATCTCCTCATCTTCCTGTCCTGCCTCTCCACCTGAAGCTCCGCTTTCCTCTCCCCCGAGGCGCCCTGACCCCTCCCCTCCACCCTGCTGCCTTGAAGAAACCTTCTCCCTCCCACCTTCTCCCGTTGCTGACAATAATGCAGGTTCCTCCCCATCTGGACCTCTGTCGCCTCCAGGCATTTCCGTACTTTGGTGACCAATCAATAGAATTTCATCCAATTATGATAGTGTTCTTCATAAGTACAAAAGGGAGACCAAGTTCCATGTGGTGCAGGCAAATTACAGGCCATCCAATCAGTGCTGACCATTGGACATAAGGTGCAGCCTTTAGCACTGTAGGATTGAGAGGAAAAGAGACAGTGAGAGACAAAATCAGCACAAAGTAAATTGTATTTGAAGTGTATTGTACTGGCTCATGTGCTAAAAATGTTTTAAAATACATTTCTCGTGGCTTTTGCAAGTTTTGCATAGATCTATCCAGCTGGAAAAGATATTCTAGAAATGTATGCACTTTTGAGCTGTATGGTAGTAAAAGGAACTGCATTAAATACTATCTCAAATTCTGTCTCCTGAAACAATATCCAAGTGAGTATCCAACACAAGTATGATTGCATAATTGTTGCAATGATAGAAAATGTAAATAAATAAAAGGCGAAGCATCTTGGGCATGTTTTGATGCACTTTAGAACCGTGCCTTGATCTTGTCAGGGAATAGGTGAATAGAATTTCCTGCATGGGATTTCTGAACATGAAACTGAACATGATGTACCCGATCAACCTTGCAACAACAAACTCCTCTCACACTATATTGAAAGTACAATTACGGCATAATGTGTGTACATATTTGGCATTCATTTTGGAACACTGCATCACTGACCTATGAATGTCAGACTAAAGACTGACATAATGTAAAGTTACTGCATTACAAAGTCACAGCATCAAATAATACAAAGTTACCTAATCACTGACATAATTTCTTCTTATTTTTTTAACAAATTTAGACTTAATAGTTAGCTCAGCATATCTAGACCTACATTTCACTCAGGTTCGGCATTGTGCATGGGCTTAATGGGGGTTCAAAATGATTCCACATTTTTCAGGTCTTCAAGAACTAATTGTGAAAATGGGTCACAAATGACATACCACCACATTCATCACAATTAGTTTGAGGCCTCAATGTTTTCTTCTCTCGTAAAGGGTCTCACAGGTTCACAGGATAACATATTGCTATTCAATACAATTTTTCTTTCTCTTGTGTTAGGCATCTGAATAAGCTCCACTAGTTACTTTTACTTACACGGTACTTGAGTGGCTTTCTGGCATCATGTTTGCCCTATCCCCCAGCTGACTTGTGAGATGTGACTTCACTAAAGTAAAATTTACAGAGACTGTGAAACTACAAGTTCTATGACTAATACCGCAACTAAGGTGTTATGAAAGTCTCTGTAGGCATACAAACAGAGCAGTTTTCTGCATCATGATAAAACAAGGTTTTTATTACATGAATTGTTCTCAAGTGTTGTTATTGATTACTATGAGGCCATGTGACAGTCACACTGAGTCACTGCTTTTTGACTCACCACCATCATCTATCATAAGTCTCTGCCCATACTATTGTGACCAGATGTAACTCATAACACAACATTAATAATAATAATAATAATAATAATAATGTGATACTTGACTGAATAATAACTGATGGCCACAGGGAAATTATACTTTTGCTTGGCCCCCTCCAGGAAAGTCTCCTAGAGAACAGCTCTCCCTGAGCTGGTACGGTTCAGTGACTTGCTCAAGGACACTTCAACCAGGCAGATGCTTGCATTACAGGGGCTTGAATCTACATCATCCAATGTTTAGAATTTTTAGAGTAAGAGTAACCACTGCCATATTCTAAACTCAAACCTGGAATTTCTATTTCGAAACTGTTGGTTTGAACACGTATTTTTCTGACACCAAACTCAACATCGTAACATTATAACCAGCGTGAGATAATTTTATTTATCCATTAATTTATTTTTATTATCCTTCACTAGTCAACTATCTGGGGCTACTGCCTTATATCAGTGACACACACACACACACTCTGCAGCTACAAACACATAGAAACAGATAAGACAGCAGTCAGACAAGACTCAGAGGAGAGAGCGAGACAAACAAAGTTAGAGTGAGAGACAGGCACATGCAGGAGCAAGTGAAAACATCCTGCACTGTTGTTCAGTGAGTAGACGGTGGCGGCCACTGCAGGATTACATAATAGGCTTGCTCAAATCGGAGTGTATACGCAGCTATGTTCCCTATCACTTGAGACATACCTGCACTGTATATGGGTGAGCACACACACACACACACACACACACACACACACACACACACACACACACCTACCTGGTGTGGTGGATGGATGGTGCTCTAGTCCTGAGTCACATATGCCTGAAGCTGAGTCTAAATTACAAAAAAGACAAATAAATCCAATAAGTCAATGCTAGGGTCAAGTTGCTGATGTAGATTAGTAGCTCATACATCTTCTGCACTTTTCTTTCCACTTCTGAGAGGGAAAAGCTGTGAGGTTTACACACATCAAATAATGTGTATTTGATGTGTGTCAACACATCAAATAAATAAACCAGAATCGGAATTTACAATAGCCGCTATTGCATAGAAAGGCCAAGTAGGTCTTACTGTGGCTACTGTCTTACTGGCCCCTCTGGGGGAGATAATAAGTAACAAGTTAACCTGAACTAGGTCACCTCTGACTACAGGATCAGCATGCATATGGCGGAGGTACAAACAGCGAATAGTCCATCAAGCCTACAGGTGCTCCAGGATGTAGGTCACTTAACAAAATTAGGTTGTCACTTCAGTAAAATATAGATGCATACGCTAATTTTACTTTATCAAAGATCTACTTTAAACTATGCAAAATAATCTGTCATGCGCTTGAAAAGATGCGATCGACTGGAAAAAGGAAACTTACTTCAGTCATGAATAAATGCACAGGATCTGTTCCTATGCATAACAAAGGTGACATGCATTTTACGGGTCAGCCCCCTCCCCACATGAACCCAGTAACCTCAACCACTGCATAGTTTAGGCGTGCAACTTAAGCCAGCCAAGTAGGTCCTTCTTTACTCTACCCCTGCCGCTCACAGACACACTTTACATCCCATCTCTGCTTCCCTACAACACACAAACACTGGCTGGCACACAATAACATTTTTACCGTGTACTGCCACGTATCCAACCCACTACACATGAGATTATTTGACACATTATATTGTTAATATAAAAATGGAACTATGGGTAAGGTAATGGACAAAATAATTTGTACCAGTTAAGGCTAGCTGGCAATCTGCACATTCGTAGTTATTTTACTACCTTAAGTATTAGTAAAATAGTCATATTTGTCAAACATGCACTGCAAACCCGTAGTTATCTTGCTATAGAAATGTTACCAACTAGCTTGTCAGACCCACGCAAATTAACCACCTAACGTTAGCTTACTAGGCCCCACAGCGATAAACGAAGTGTTAACTTAGCTAACTGTTAGCAGTAAGTTACACACCACTGATCAAGTACTGACACCGGGGTACACTTGACTGTTTGAAGAGGACTGCCAACTAGCAATATATAGCCGCAATTTACAAACTCAAAACAACATGCTAAACATAAACAACGTCCAAACAAGACAATGGGAGTTTCATTTGTTTACATACAGTTGTCTCAGTTGATGCTGTGCGTTAGGCGGCTGGCTAGCTTAGCTGGTTAGCCTGATGGCTAACGACAGTCCACCTCAATCCTTCGTTCTTCTACCGTCTTTACAACTTCTAATCCACGTGTGTTTCACCCAAAAAATTAAATCCACCAAATAGATTGTCGAATCGTTTTAAAAACATGTTCTTTTGACTGTGCCCCAGTTTGGCAGACAGTCATCCATTCCAAAATCAAGCGCTTGACTCATTTCTGCAACGTGAGGCCAGGACTATTAAACCACACCCACTGCATGCCAATTGGACAGAAGGATTTTACATATGGTGTATTATTGGACAACACCGGGCAGTGGGCGTGTCTAAACGCCGTAGTCTGCCAGGGGCTGGTAGGGGATTCACGTGGAGCTCCACGTTACACAATGTACAGAAAACAAGTCCTTGCTTAACCGTGTGCGAGCACTGACGCGGACGCCCTAGAAAGCCCGTTGCATCCACTCAACTTTTTCATAAATCAACAAAAGGCGGTATATGATCCGACTGATCAGCAAAACGCAGCAAGGTCTTAAGATACATTTTGGCATCAGGGGTTACATTTGAGGAAAAACTGTTAGATCACAGAGTGAAGTAGGGTGTATGTGTGTGTTGGGGGGTGACTTGTAATGCCGCTACTGATCACTCCGAACCTCACAGTTCTCCATGAACATCTATGAAAGAGTTTACAGTCCTGATGGCCTGGGGAAAGAAACTCCGTCTCCGTCATAACAATAGATAAAGACAATGTGATTTAACAAATAACACAAAAATGTACTTTAATATGTCTTTATTGAACTTATTGTTCAAACATTAACAGCTTAAACTGGAAAAAGTATGTGAACCTCTAATGATTTCTATGAAAGGGGTAATGAAGTCAGGTGATCCAATCAATGAGATGACATTCAGGAGTGGTTAGAGGTGTCCTATCATATTAAAAAAAAACCAAGTTTGGTTACCAACAGTCTGCTCTCTTTGACAGTAGCAAGGTCTATTCAATGGTGGAGTCCTTATATTGGGGGGGGCGGCTCTCAGGGGAGCTGGTTAAGTACACCAACAGCTCACTGGAAGAAGCTATTGCGGTAATAGGTGGTGTTGGTTATAATGGTCCAGAACCCTTCTCCCGGTGGGATGTTTTAGGAACAAATGACCAGGATTGGTATAGTGTGCAGTTACCTGAATGTCAGCTGACAGCCAATGGCCTGCTCAGCAGTGTAGACAACACACTGGAGCTTGTCCTTAGAGCAGGAGGAGGTGCAGCTATATCAAACTCCAGTGGAGGAAACAAGAATCCTTTCAATTATTGATGTATAAAAATAGTTCAGGATTGGTTGTGAGACATCAACTTCTTAAGTTGCTGCAGTAAGAACAACCTCTGACACTGTTGTCATCACAAACAAAAAAACTCACAGACAAGGCTTTGTGATAAAAGTTAAATCAGTTTTATTCAAGCAAAAGGCATTTAGGGCCAGAGTAGAAATGCACTTATTTCCAATATACACTCTGACAAGGCAGATGTAGGCAAGGCTTGGCAGTTATTGAATCTAACATTTCTGATGTACATAGGAGAGGATGATGACAATTCTGTACATTTGTGATAAAAGTCTGGCCTAGGAACCCAAAGGCCTGTGAAAGCCTTACGAGTGGCCTTTGAAAAAGATAGTTTCTTGGCTACAATTACATCTATATTCTATAAAAAAAAAAAAAGGTCTTGAAAGGGGTCCATACTTAAGTTAGTGTTAATTTAATTTCAATAATCACAGCTCTTGATAATGTCATCCATGGCACTTTGAAGGCTAATAAACACAAAACACAGAAAAAGTAAAATTCTGGCGGGACTGAAATTAAATCCATCGAGGCAAAAAATCCCAAAAAGTTAATAGTTTGCTTAATGAATATATCTTTTTTTTCCAATAAGTGGAAAGCAACAGCAGGGCATGCAATCATCCAGTGTTGGTACGTTGTATTACACACTGACATTGCCTATTGAAATCTCCACCCAACTCAAACACCCATGATGCTCAGCAGCAGTACTGCCTAAAAGCACCCCTCCCCTTACACAAACACGAAAAAACTCCATACAGAGTGTCCTAGGATTAGTGCTACTAAAACTAGTCAACAAAGATAACCAAGTTATTATTAAAGGAGGAAAAAAGAAAATCCAATAACTGAAATTAAAAAAAAAAGAGGTTCTTCCTTTTGTGAGCGGTACTTGGTGATAATCAGATGGAATAAGTGCCAGTGTAAAGAGACACAGAAGACTTTACTAAAGATGAATAAGCTCAGCTGACCACAACAAGCTGCACAGTAGTTGTGTGGACAGCGCATTCAAAGGCACTATTACTAGATTGTCTGGTATAAATATTTCCTAAGGTTTGGCTCCATTTTGGCTGTTCTCCAAAGTAGAAACCTAATTAAGGCAACTATCTAGTTATATATTCTACTAATTTGTGCTTGGATATCATCCACAATCTAAGGCAACAAGGCAGTTCCTTTATAGCACTCGCCAGGCTGTAAGGGAGCTTGTCTTAGCAGAGGAAGCAAGCTCATACTAGCTTTTACTGTACACTAAGTCTGAAAGGAGGATCGCCATGGACAGTTATGATCAGTTGGTAAAGATTCGATAGCTTGTCAAGCCTTTTGATGTGAGGTGGCCAATAAAGCCTCTTTATTTAACCTAAAACCTCAGTTTTATACCCAGAATGCAATCAATCATCTTGTGCATAAATAAAACAAGATATTGTATCCCATGATTCACAGATCAACTGTAACCATTCACTAAAGATTTCACCAGTACGTTTTTTAAGATTACAGAGTAATCATTTAAGCTTTGACCAAAATATTGGTGGGAAACTGAAGAATGTGAGTGTGTGTATGTGTTGGAAAAGGGGATCACTTACTTGACATGTAGGATTACTGTTACAGTGGAGACTAACAAAAAAACAGCATATCACAAAGGCACTTGTCTTACTTAGCCTGGCACACAAAATCAATGGCTATTATTAATAAAAACATAAAAAAAGAAAATATATGTTGAGGAGAGTTTACAACAGTATTCTTCAATTCTAGTCCTGAGGCCTGTGTGTGTGTATGTTCTGTCATACAGTCCCAGCTGATTCATTTGTACTTTCAATTATCATGGCTAGGCTGAAACCCTGAAACTCTAGGATGTTCTGCCTTTGTTGGTAGCATTAGTATGAAAGAAGTTACATTGTGTTGTCCAAATATTAAAGAGTATAAATGACAAGTCAAAGTAACTGAGGAGCTGGTTTATTTGCAAGGTTGTTCTCAACCTGCTCCTGTATGACTAGTTTTCTGTATTCTTTGGCATGTGGCACGCAATTTGATACTAGGTGTAGTATCATACTGTATTGAAAATTGTGGTATTCTGACAACCCCTTTTTAGAACACACCCACCTATGTACACAGCGCTCGTGCGCGCGCGCGCACACACACACACACACACACACACACACACACACACACACACACACACACACACACAC
>OOFE01011189.1:0-10427 GCA_900323365.1 Monocentris japonica
AGTGCTAATGACTGCTGATTCAGTTAGCAACGGTGACCGTGCGCACACACACACCGTCACTCAGTCTCTGGCTTAGAGACAGACTCCTTCTCTGTTGGAGGACCATATAGCGCAGAGAAGGCAGTTAGTTTATTGATCCTCGGACGGATCGTCAGACGGAGCGATGCCCAGCTGGAGTGCTGCACCGTGAGGGAGAGAGTAGCTTCGCCTGGCCTTGAGGGGAATGGACCCGGAGTTTGTTCCATAGAGAAACTTGTACACTTTGGCCCCACACTCTTTCAGGATGTCAATGGAACGGGTTGGTAACTTCCAATGTTTCTGATAATCTGTCTGTGAGATAGGAGAGAGAAATCCAGACAAAATTTCAGACCTTGTTCAGATCAGCGCTCGTGTGCTTCTCCTTTTAATTTCTCGTTGTATGTTGTGTATGGGCTCTTCTCTTCTCAGCCCATTCAGGTCATATCATTGTTATCAGGTCTTTTGGCAAGGACACGCTTCCTCATATCTGCATTTCTCCTCAAATCATTCCATGCTATTTACATTAGACGACTTTTCTTGTTTTTGAAGTCCAAGTTTTGGCTCACACAGGAAGGAGCATGAAAGCCTGAGTGGAGTCACATCCTGGTCTGAAAATTACCCAGTCTTTACAAAAGAATGGAATTGTACAATGGCTTGGCTTAAAATAGCACCGTGTGCTCACATATGAAGAATGGTACGAAGACTTAGCCTAGTCTATAGGCCCATACTGCAAAAAAATACACAATTTTAACAAGTAATTCAGTCATTCATTCTGTTAAAGTTATCATATTCACTCTAAAATACTGACGGATGATGGATGACATAATTCTGCTTGTTTCCAATGCAGTTTCACTTATTTGAATTGTCAGTATCTTGAAACAACGCAGAATAAGGATCACTACAACGGTATCAAGACCTATTCAAGAAATTTCTTAAAACATAAGATTTTAAGACACAATACTGAATCAATAATAATCTATATTTAATGGATTTTATTTGCAGTGTAAATGTTGTTAGAAAAGCTGTAGTCTCAATCCAAAGAAGAAAAAATAAGAGTTTGAGAAGTCAAAACGAAGGCCACACTTAACATCACCAAGGTCTTCCATGTTTATTTCTCAACACTGTTGCTGTACATCATGAAGTGTTTCCAAATGCACTTAGCATATTAACACTCATGATGTTCATTATAATAATCCTGCATGATGTTTTATTCATTTGGGGCTTTTATTTATAGCCATAAAGGGCCACATTCAAATCCTGGCCCTCTTGAAACATAGTCTTTTGAAATGATAACGAATCAAGGTCCAGGTGATAACCCTCCCAGACCTATTGCTTACTTGGGTATTGAAGAACTTATTGTGTTGTAATATATCCAATAATGCTGTTTGTATTGCTCAAAGAATACCTCCTGCTGTTATCCAGAGCTCTTATTTCTCTTATTTCTTTTCCTAGCTCTTCTCTGTTGCTCATGACCATCGTAGGGTAATAGGAATATATTCTTCCATCTATCGTCAGGGCACTATGGCTCTGGCCTCTGCACTCGCAGGTTTACAAACTGGATGTTTGTAAGGCTAGTGATCTAAAAACGTAACCTCATTCTGTTTTCATTGTAAGTCGTTCTGAATAAGAGCATCAAGTAAATGCCTAAAGAATTATGTAAATGTATTCAGGTGCACCAGCAGATGCCATTGTTGTGTGTGTGAGAGAGAGAGAGAGAGAGAGAGCGAGAGAGAGCGAGAGAGAGAGAGAGAGAGAGAGCGAGAGAGAGAGAGAGAGAGAGAGAGGAGAGAGATTTTTCTCTGTACTGGCACAATGACTGATGAGTTATGAAAGCTTTTTTGTGCTGGCAAATATGAGACAAGGCCTCCTGGTCTCCTTTCCAGCTGACTAAACAGCATCACTAAACAGGAGTTGTTGTTGTGCGTCCGGCGCGCTAATTAATGCACTTACGTAATCCACCGCCTGCTTTGACCACAGAGACCGGGGCTTGGGGGGCAGTTGACAAAACATGGCCATGAAACAGGTGGATTTTCTATCCATAGTGGAGCCTCCTCACAAAGTCAAAACACTGTATCCTGCACTGTACACCAATCCTGCATAGTCCTCGGGCACAAATCCGTGAAGTTCAGGAAAGGCAGGGAAAAGCTCTCCTGTCCACATCACTGGTATGTTTGTGATGGATCCGGGAGTGCAACTGTCAAGGCCTTTTTCCTCCTAGGCCCAGGAGGTTAAAAAGCATGTTGTTGTGTGGCTAAACGACTTGTCCATGTAAGGCTGGTTGTTTCACTCTGCCGAGACTATCTGGACCTCCAAGAGGCCATCATGTCCCCACTGTACCTTAGTGGAGGAGAAGGGAGGGAAGACGACAGTGAGATGACAAAAAAACAACAAAGATGGAAAGCAAGGAAGAAAATTCAGACATAGAAGACACCTCCCACTGACACTGGAGTGTACTGTTGCCATGGAAATGCTCCTTTGCTGTGGGGGGTGGAACACATGGAGCTAGTTAATATGGCAGCCAACAGTCTTTTTGTTGGTACACTCATCAAAGGTCCAACATAGGTTATGCCGCGACCAACCTATCTTTGATGAGGAAAGAGCAAGGGCATGTTGATTTCTAACAGTCTGGTCGTGCCAGTACATCGAATGACATCCTTACCTATCTGTCTGTATGTCAGTCTATCTTTCTGGCTGTTTGAGTCATAAGACCTCCATCACCAAGGACAGCCAGATGTGGTTTTGATGACTGATGAGTGGCTAATAGTTTCATCCAAGCCATCTGATTGGTCAAAGCCATTATATAGAAGCCATAATACCCTAAAGGGTGCTCTTTACTGTGATCACTCTGATGCTGATGATACTCATCATCATGGTATCACTTTCTGTGTGTGTATGTAGGTGTGTATATGTGTGTGTGTGTGTGAGTGTGTCTGCAGCTGTCAGCTGTGGCTTTTATGGAGACTTCATCTCCAATGTTATCCTCCAGGCCAGTTGTGATACACATTGATAGCAGATAGCTGGTGAGAAATGAGGATTGAAACGCAATGTAACCTGTTCATTTTCTATGTAATCTTTATGCCCAATCTGATCTAAGCACAATATCTGCCCACCACTTTCTCTGATGGTAGACCATAATATTGGCAAGGCTTGACCAAAGCGAAGAGGCGGTGTTCTCAAGCCTGGCAAAATGATCCTCGACCTTCTTGTGACATTTAATAGATGCAGCCCAGACATATACCACAAAACAGTGGTTTCCAATGGCCATCAAAGGCCAAAAGTATTGTTTTCATTACATTCAAACACTACACCAGCTTATTTACTAGTTACCCCACCCTTTCTGGAGTGAATACCTGCATAATGTTGGTCCTCGATGGCACATGACTCGGGACCGCTGACATAGAATGAAGTTCCTCACTGTTGCTCTTCCCCTCCTCCGTCCACAGAGGGCACTGCTTGAGCAGAAGCAGCGGAGGAAGCGCCAGGAGCCTCTGATGGTCCAGCCCAACCCGGAGGCCCGGCCTCGGCGCTCCAGGCCACGCCGTAATGAGGAGCAGGCCCCGTTGGTGGAGTCCCGCTTCAGTATCACCAGCGACGTCATCTTGGACGGTGAGGGAGAGATATTCTAACCCCTGTAATTACTACCAAATGTTTTATTGTTTTGCGGCATGTATTGTACATAATTTATGAGCTGTATCTGTTGTTACTGTATGTGAAACCAGAGACAAGGAGCTGTATTCCATACACACAAGTCGACAGTTCTCCACAGTCCTCACTATTAAGTGCTTGTCTCTTTCACTGGTAGACCTGTGAAAGAGACAATTAGAGAGCCCATGATGGAAGACATGTCAGACTCATAGAGCTACATACAGAGAGAGGAGTGGTCAGTAGAATGGCTTTACTCCATGATAGCAGAATGAGTTAGACTACACTTAAAGCTGGGACCACACTTAATCTGTAATGCATTTATGGTGGTGCACCCTGTATGCAGAGTTCTAGGAAAGGATCCCATGGTTCAAACATTTGGAGATCATTTGGAGACATGGTTATCGATTGCAATATTACAACATAAATTTCCCTTGCTACTCTGATTCACTGACTGAAATGTTTTCATCACAAATACTTAATGGAGAGCAAAAGGTTAGAGACATATGTCTAGAGTGGACGGGGTAAAGTTTAGAAATGCCACACCGAGCATATATCAGACACTTAAAAGAAACTCGTGAAGGCTCAACAACACCCTAGGCAATCCTTTGGCAAATTAAAATAGAGTAGGTTTTCAGCAAACGCACTGACCCAGGTCCAACCAAAACAGAGGTGAACTCACACACAGAGAAGCTGAGCTATGTCATTAGCACAAAATTAGCAACTTACAAGGTTACAACTGACTGTTTTCCCTGCTGTAGGTATTGATGGCCCTGCAGCTTTCTTGGGCTCAGAAGCCCCTGATCTGGGTACGAAAATCCAAATCCTGTCTGTGAGCCAGTCCCAGTCCCAACCCCAGTCCCAGTCTCAACCCCAGTCCCAACCCCAGTCCCAGTCCCAACCCCAGTCCCAACCGCAGTCCCCTGCTGCTGAGGAGTCTGAGAGGGACGGGGACACTGAGACGCTGCTGGAGCCCAAGACAGACATCCACGAAATGCTACAGAAACGAGGTGAGTCCGGGCAGAGCCTAGCACCTGGGGCTTAGTAAAAGGGAGTGGATGAAATAGGCATTTCTAAAGAAGAAATACACCTCATGAATAAATAAGGGTACAACTGTCTGGTCTTTTCTTAGTCTGATACAGTTCCTTCAGGTTCCAATATTCAGTTTATTATTATTGTTGTTTTATTTTATTGCTATTTTCACTATTTTTCCATGAAAACATTTAAAATCCACAGAACTCCTTCATCAAGTTCATCCAGTGGGAAGGAAAGATACCTCTTGTCGCTGAGAAGGTCAATCAAATGTAACAGCTGTTGCGGCTGCATTCACACACCTACTTGGTTATTTGCTTCCATCATTGACTCTGGGAGTCCCCTGACACTATTCTACATCTACCCACAAATGCCAAGTAGCATCAGAGATCCCATCCAGTGGGCTGTTGCTTGGTCTGAGTATCTGTGTCAGATTCCTTGGCTTTAAACACAACACCTTGGAGTCTAGCCAGAGGTCAGTGTGACCTTGGATGGAAAAGGAGAGTGAGAGTCAAAGGGAGAGAGAAATGGAGAGAACAATAAGTTAAGGGGTGAGAAGTGTGGTGAAGGAGGAGGAGGAGATATTTTGGGCCAGGACAACAGTCATTCAGCTGAAGGCTGAGAGCTCCAAAGCTTATTTATCCACTTTGTGTTAATGTCACGGTGATCCTCTTAAGTTGCTCCAAATTAGCAGTTATTGTAGAAAAACAGTCTTTTTCACGTTAGCCGAGGCACTATGCTGCTGCAGTATGCAGCAGGGAAGCGGACAATGGAGAGATTGGTGGTGATGCACTGAGAAATGGGTCATACTGCAGTGCTTATCTATGGCATCATTACAGCTGCTGCCACCGACACTATGAGATATATGCTGTTAAATTTTGGCTGATGTCACCAGCCACTTGCCAGCCATTTTTGAAGTTTATGGAAAATCTATTATATTCAAGTACACATTTTGAATGGGGAAAAATCCAGAGTGGGTTTTAGATTGACCTCCCACTGTGGCATGTAGAGTAAAAATGTATTTCCCCACCTTTAATACCACCGTAAACATCTTCATTCATTCAAAGCAAGAAAAGGGTTTCATAGGCTATTACATTGAGTTTGAATTTTGAATTTTACATTGACATGCTGTTTTTAGTCATATCTTTCTCCTGGACTAGATTATCACATGCCACACATGACACAGACATCACTCTCCTTCTCAATAATGCAGGGCCTCATTTTTAACGTCAGCCCAGTTTAGCACAGGGTTATGTCCTCAGGAGTCCCAGCAGGTATTTTTGGCTGCCTGTCCTTGCATATTACCCCAGCCCCTCAGGAAGCCGGGGAGATAGAAATGGGAGGACGTTTTGAGCTACATTCATATTTGATAACCCCATTCAATCAAAATCTGTATTTTTGGCTGGCAGCGAAATTTAATATTTTCCACATGCTGTGTGTGGTAATTATCATGCAGACGAGTGTCTTTTTGGTTTGAGTTAGTAAGCTTTGAGTCTGGGTGTTGAAAAGTTTGCTGGTTAGCCTATTAGTCCTCTCTGACATTTCCAGATGGCTGATTTAATAAGCTGCTGGCCCACACAACTTTGTTTGGGTGTTTTAATTGGAGCCCTGGAGTCACTGTTAGAGAGAACCTAACATTTGCAATCTGTATTTAATGATGGCTCTTACTTTGGCATTGGGATAGCTACATCTCCATCTCTCAAGTATGAATATTGTTTGGCTCTGTTGTCTTTGTCATTATTTCTCCTCTCCATCATGGCATAGGACATTGCTCTCCCAACCCACTCTGGCCAGAGAGGTCACAGAGGTCCGAGGTCAAGGATAAATGATAAAAGCATTAAGATCACATATATTAGGCAATGATAGAATTTAGATTAGATATATTAGTCAGACTTATGTGCCACATATAGATTACTTCTCAACAGCAGCAACAGAGAGGATACAGTCTTTATTGGTTTGTTAGTATTACTAGCACTACTGATTGGAATGTAGGAAAAGCAAAAATAATGCTTCTACAAAGTATTATTATTATTATTATTATTATCAACAGTCTGTAATTCACATATCCTAAGCACTGCAAAGCCCTGAGGAAATAAAGTTTCCCCTGCTCATTGAAATCTTACCACACCAAGAGACATGTCATCTTCAGACAGAGCATTAAAATGTGCTGTAGCGACAGCCAAGAGTTACATCCCAGCTGATAAATCCAATTAGCCGTGAAGAGACAGAGATGTCTTGAGATGTCCAGACTGGCGTCAGTCATCCAGGCCCAATTTACTGTCTGTATGACAGTAGCTGTCTCTACAAGTGCACGGACGGCATTTCAGTCTCATCTCTTGACGTCAACCTCACCCTTTCAGAAACTGACATGGAAAAAGTTATTACAAAGGTTGTGACAGCTAAGGCTTTTGTTGAGGTAACTGTCCTTTGTCCTTTTAATGAGTTAAATATTGAGCAGGGCCTAAATGAATAATCTTGTCGTTCGTTTCTATGGCCAGTGAACTGTAAGGAGTTCAGTTGGTTTCACAAGGCCTTACATTTGCCCCCTTACTTCTCCTGCTGTAATAGATCTGAAATCTGTCTGGCCCATGAAAAAGAAATACACCTCTGAGTATTTCAGAGAAACATAAAAGAGAGTGGTTTTAACTGCATAAAGGACTATTTTGGCTCTACCATTGCTGAGACATTGCATCAGTTCTTGAGAAATTAGTTGTCATACATTACATTACTTGAAGAGAAATAATTTTACCAAGATAAAAGAAAGTAGGAACTCTTGGGAAGAAATCAAGTCTTTGGGATTCATCTGGAGTTGGGGGGTGTGTATAGAGCCTCTGGGATCAATTTTCCTCTCCTATCTTCTGTGAAAGCGCTTCCAAGCATGAAAACAGTGAAGGCATTTATGTTTCATTAAAGCTGTGTCACGCCTCTGCCTCTTCTCCCTCACCCAGGTTTGTCTGGCAGTATGAAATACGATGAGACCAGTGAGGATGAGGAAGATGCAGAGGAAGAACGGACGCGCTCTCTGTCCCCTAACACAGACACCACGAGGCCTTCCTCTGCCGCCAGCAACAAGTTCAATTCAGTGCGTAGTCTAATGAATTCACTCACCAACATCTTCTGACCTATAATACTTGATCTGTGATGAGCTTTTCATAGTTTACTGTGGCTTCAGTCAGTGGAAGGTAATTCAAGTGGACGGACCTCAACACACTCCTCAACACCAAAGATTGTGCATATTATTGGTAGTTATCTGACAAAAGTATGCGCGTTCATTTTATCTAGGAGCAGGTAACCCCCGGGTCACCCACAGCGGAGAGCTCGCTAATCGATCTGGACAACCTAGAGGAGTTTGTGTTGCGTCCCGCTCCACGCGGCGTCTCTGTCAAGTGCCGCATCACCCGGGACAAGAAGGGCATGGACCGCGGCCTCTACCCCACCTACTTCATGCACATGGAGAGAGAGGATGGCAGGAGGGTGAGAAGAGGGGACATGGGGTTTTATGCTGTACTTTAAAGGCATTGTTGTGCATGTGAAGAAGTTTTTTTGCAGTTGGTCTTTCATGCCTCATCAACAAAAAAATCTATAACCATGATAACCATATCCATGGAGAGTAGGTTGTGAGTAAGTTCTGTGGGAGTAGGCACTCACTGTTTTAACAGGGATTTAGTGGAGCTGGAACTGTCTTTCTCTCTCTCTTTCGAGGTATTTCTGCTGGCAGGAAGAAAGAGGAAGAAGAGCAAGACGTCCAACTACCTTATCTCAGTGGATGCCACTGATCTGTCGAGAGAGGGAGAGAGCTTCATGGGTAAACTGAGGTAAAACCACTCAAGTGTTGGACAATACCTCTTTGATCTAACCATGTTCATCAAGGACGTCACATCAATCTCAAAATGTCACTTGTTGATAATATACATGGATCACCTTCTCAAATGTCAAACTGACATCTGGCTAAATCCTCAAGTGTTTTGAGTAGATTGAGGTAGATTGAGGGTGTGTTGACACCATTCCACAAAAAAACAGCATTGACACTAGTTTCCATCCACCTTGTGGCCGCTACCATTATCTTGACTATAAAAAAAGGCACCGGCAGTTGGAGCAAAGCGGAATACAGCAGGTGTTTTTTTTAAGGTATTCCTTCAGGCATGCCACTGCTTTTGTGTGTTCTTACAGGTCCAACCTGATGGGCACCAAATTCACAGTGTATGACAACGGCACAAACCCCTGCAAAAACCCCGGAGCACTGCTGGAAGAGAGCAACACACGACAGGAGTTGGCTGCCATCTGCTATGTGAGTATTAGACAGAGACACAAACACAAGCAATGTGTATTCCCGTCCCTTGTTCATTTTTAAGATTTATGTGAAATTGTCATGGTCTCTGTTCCGTTCATCAGGAAACCAACGTGCTGGGATTCAAAGGTCCCCGTAAGATGACTGTGATCATTCCTGGTATGAACATGAACTTTGAGAGAGTCCCTGTACGGCCCAACAATGTAAGTCTGACCTCTACCTCCTATGTCGTGAAAGCGTCTGGCCTATTAAATTTGATTTCATGTGGTATGCGACATGTATGAGTGTGCATTTGATATGATGTCACTCGAGATAAAAGCGCCAGCTAAATGGCTGAAAGGCAAATGTAAATATGTTTGTATTACAGGAGCAGGAGAGCCTACTGAGTAAGTGGCAGAACCACTCACTGGACAACCTGATCGAGTTGCACAACAAGGCCCCCGTGTGGAACGATGACACCCAGTCGTATGTACTGAACTTCCATGGCCGTGTTACTCAAGCCTCGGTCAAGAACTTTCAGATCGTCCACGGCAATGACCGTAAGTCTCTTTCCCTCTGTTTCTCTCTCTCTCTCTCTGCTACTGCTTACAAAAGGGAGACAAGGGCACATTCCGACGTGGTGAGGTGAATACCAAACTTTTAAGTGGTAATCCTGAAGATCCAATTGTCAGTGCTAAGCGCTCATTGCTGTGGTGTTCCTGCACTGCACCTCTAGCACTATCACTTGTCAACAGTGTGTCCAGTACTGTGACGTCTTTTTCCTTGGATTTTCTGTGACGTTTGAGTTTCTGTAGGTGCCACTCTTTTCTGTTCAGCCATGGTGGCTATCGCTCCCTTTAGGCTGAATCACTGTTGTAATATATCAATCGGCACTAGTGTGTAGCAAAACGGACATTTATCTGAAAATGTTCCCCAGCTGATGTGGATAGTGCTGTACATTGTGGGAACGGTTGCTGTCTGTGGTGCTGATCCTCTTGGTGGTGCCCAGTGGCGTGTTGGTATGGCATTTCAGCATTATAGTGTTTAATTCTTTTGTATTTATTTAACACTTATTTAACCAGGTTAGTCCTTTTGAGATTAATAATGACATAAAAGTCAGAATACAGTCAAAATCACATAAAAGAGCAAATAAAATAAATTGTTTGAGTGCTTGAGGGCTTTTCCCTAGTGTATTTATTTGCTTCACTATTTGTGCTCTTCCTCTCTATTCCCTATGTTACACATTTTCTCCATTGCCCATGCTTACATTACATTAGTGATTGAAGTATGCCTGAATATCTCTCTGTTGCCCTCCGCTCCAGCTGACTACATCGTCATGCAGTTTGGCAGAGTGGCAGAAGACATCTTCACCCTGGACTTTAACTATCCCATGTGTGCTCTTCAAGCCTTTGCCATTGGCCTGTCAAGCTTTGACAGCAAATTGGCCTGTGAGTGAACCACCACCCTC
>OOFE01011190.1:0-10165 GCA_900323365.1 Monocentris japonica
TGAAGCGAGAGAGAGAAGGAGTGGGCAATCTGAGAGAGGCAGAGGAAGAGGAGGAAGAGGAGGAGTGAAAAGAGGGTCAAGAGGGTGACAAGATTGCTGTGAGGGGTGAATTGAGGGTCTGGTAAATGGATGAGGGAGAGGGAGGGCAGAAAGGGAAGCAAAAAAAGGAGATGCCACTGTTCTCGGAACTGGAATTGTGCAGCAGTCATGGTCTATAATTACAACTGAATGAACGACAGAAGAAAATGATAAATGAGTGACTGAGTGGATAAGTGAATGACTGGATGAATGAAGGACAAGATGAATGAGCACAAACAGCCAGTAGTGGTTGCAGTAGATTATCCCAGTGGGTAATCTTGATGGGCTGGTAAACCCATGTATTGAGCGCTGGGACCGGCTGGGGTTGAAGCCAGCTCATACGGTCTCCGTCCCAGTCTGTCTTCACTGTACTGTTTAAATAACCAATAAACTACCGAGGACTACCCCCACTCTCCTTTGAAAAAAAGGAAAAGAAAGGTGAATTTACACCGCCAAGCCTCCCCCCACTTGTCAGCAGCAGTGTGTGTGTGTGTGTGTGTGTGTGTGTGTGAGTGCATATAACAGAGCATGTGTATATGGGCCATGACATATGGGGGGGGCTAGTGTGAAATGTGAAACAGATGTTTTGCCCTTGTTCCTGAGGCACTAATGTCGACACCTCTCCACTGAATGGGTGTGTGTGTGTGTGTGTGTGTGAGAGAGAGACAGTGACTGTGTGTGTGAGTGACAAAGAGGAAAGAGACAGTGAATGTGTGTGTGTGTGTGTGAGTGAGTATTAAATACCTTATTTGAGGAAAGGCTTCCCAGAAACACCTGTTTTGTTCCGGTTAATATCTATCGTCACAGTGAAGAAATGATGGCCTCAGTGAAAGAGGAGAGAGAGGGGAGGGGATCACCTCCGTTCCCTCCGTCTGTGAAAGAGAAGAGCTCATCTGGGATGAACACATTTGTTCATTCATTCCCCCTGTCTATTTTCAGCCCAGTGGGTTTATGGTTATTGGAAAGGCGTTGCCCTCTCGCTTCTTCCCAGAAGGAGTCAATATTTCTCCCTCTCCTTCATTTCTCCCTCTCTCACTGTTTTTCTCTAATTCAATATTTTCTCCAAAACACCCACTCTCCCTCCATACACAGAGGCCTGGAATGCTGGAAGGCATTCGAGAAAACCGAAACACACAAGTAAATGTACAGTCACACACACACACACACACACACACACAAACACACACACAGCCAGAGTGTGAGGTTACAGAATGCAATGCCAACTGTGATCCCGGAAACTCTCCTGCTGAAGACATCGCCTCCTTTCTATATCTATCACAGTTACCCATCTCTCTGCCTTGCTTACCAATGCATCTTTGTCTGTCTTGTTTCACAGCTCTCCCGGGGCTCTTGAGACCAACTGTGGCCTTTTTTATGATGCTGATGTTTGCTGATGAGTTTTAATGACGACTTGTTATGGCTCGTAAAAACTGGCCCCGTTACTATATTACCTATAAATACAGTACTAGGAGTTTCTGACAACACACACAAATCAAACGATGTAGTATGAGTATGCATGCGGATTGGAAATGTGTGTGTGTGTATAGAAAGGAGGTAGTGCAAGGGGGAGGGGGGGGTCATGTTTTGTATAAACCGCTCTGTCCCTAATCTCAGTCCACAGCAGACACAACTCCCACAAGCCTTCACCTCCAAATATTGAGTCAGTACCATGTGAGAATAGATGACAAAAATAGAGGACATGGCTGAGCACATCTTGTTGTTGTTTAGGCCTGATCCCATAGCTACATCACTCCATGTGTGTATGTGTGTGTGTGTGTGTGTGTGTGTGTGTGTGTTGGAGGGAGTGGGGTACATGCCCTCGTCTCTCCCTCTCGACAATAAGTTAAATGGTTGATGGGTGAACCCTGGTTAGATTTAGCTTCAGGGCTCGGCGCAGGGATATAGGATAGTCCAAAAGCAGCTTTTTGACCCCTGAGGAATCTGTGGGTGTCACGGCTATTTTGGAGTATTTGTGACAACAGTAAAGCATACCGAAACATACACCATACACACTGGCACAGGAATAGACACAGAGATGCATGCAAACAGGCCTCACTCACAGGGGGCAATTAATCCATGGTGAGTGTCATACAGACGTGGGTAGTAACAGAATACTTGTAAATAGAAAAAAAGTAACTGTATTCTGTTACGTTACCTAAAAAAATAATGTATTCTGATTACAGATACTTGCGAGAAATTAGAGGACTGCTTCTTGGGAAACGTTTAAAGTGAAAACGAAAAACTCAAAAGGTCACTTTTTTTCTCTTTTTTAAAAATATTTTTATAAAATGTGGCACAGTTTGCAAACCTGAAACAAGTGTCCTAAACTTCTCACTTTTCCTATCTATACCTTTATACCTCAAATATGGCAAAATAATCTGAAAGTAACTGAGTAATCAGAATGCATACCTGGGTTTTGATTACAATTTTGATGAGGTAACTAGTAACTGTAATGGAATATCTTTAAGTCCTGGTACAGGCCAGCGCAGGTTACACAAATCCTTTATTTTGATACTGGCTCCACCTTGAGGTTCACACTGCCCTGTGCATTTCGTTGACCGGCATCCATTATCACGCCTCCCTTTCAGTCACGAGAGTCGAAGTCAATGATTATCGATCAGAACGATCCAGTGTTCACGACCAAAGTTCACGACCAAAATTTAACACTGAATCAATGAAGCGGATGAAAAAATAAAGAAAGGCGCGCATCATGTCTTTGAAAACACTGACGTTTCCTTTCAGGGCTGTGCTGAAATGCCTGAACCGCGGCGTCGCTTCGCGAGGCTCGGCGCGGTCCTACTATAACTCCGGGAAACCCATCAACCCCACACCGGCCGGGGCGTCCCACGTCCGAGTAGTGGATCTCCGCAGCGACACGGTGACCAAGCCCGGACCGGCGATGCGCCAGGCCATGGCAGAAGCCGAGGTTGGAGACGATGTAATGGGGGAAGATCCGACAGTAAACGGTGATAACAGTATCAGTATCAGCTTCCCCATAGTATTGCTATAATATATTTTAGAAGGACATTATACAAATACCATCGAAAAATATCAGTTCATCTCGGAATATTATAGTGATTCATATTTAATAGTGAAATACCATAAAATACGATAAGGTCGCTATAAACTCACTATTGAATACCACACAATTCCTAAGGGAATATTGTAAAAACACTGTAGTGATGTGATAGCGCATTGTGACCGGATCGTGACACTTCTGTCAAAGGTGCACACTCACGTGACACACAAATAGTCCTGTACGTTTGGAAAGTATGGAAGCGTAGCTTGTTACAAGTATACAATTAACTTATATGAAAAAATATGCTGTAGTTGTTTTTATTGCATTTCAATTTTCACTATAAAGTTACTCCTACTACTTAGTTTCTAAGTTTCTCCTGCAAAGGATCCCCACTATCCAATCCTCACTGACTCTCTATGCCAGTGGTAGTCCCCATCAAATGAAGAATAACCTAAAGTATATCTAACAACAAAAAACACACATATCTGTGTAACTTTTCATAAACTTTTTTGTACTGGTGTGTGCAGAGTTACAGAAAATGGCAGCTGATATGTTTGGGATGGAGGCCACTCTTTTTGTCCCATCTGGAACCATGAGTAATCTCATCGCAGGTGAGCTGCTCCAGGTTAGAGACAGATGGACCGTCTACATGTGTACCAGTTTTCTAGGAGCTCATTATGATGTTATATAATAATGTGTGCGTACTGTTGTATTTTGTTGTGCAGTCATGGTGCATTGCAGGGAGAGGGGCGATGAGATGATTGTGGGTGATCTGTCCCACTTGCATGTCTACGAGCAAGGAGGGAGTGCACAGGTGAGTGTAAATGAGCAGCAAACACAACAGGCGCTCTGTACCTCTTTCATCCCAATCTACAAATGCAGCACATCACTTTATTTAGAACAATTCAGTGGATGTGTGTGTGTGTGTGTTGACCCAGCTGGCTGGTGTCCATGCCACGACGGTGACCAACCTCCCTGATGGAACGTTTGACCTGGACCAGCTGGAGTCAAAGATTCGCCACGGTTACCCCGACCCCCACTTCCCCCGCTCACGCCTCATATGTCTAGAGAACACGCACAACATACTGGGAGGCCGTGTTCTGCCTCTTCCCTTCCTGCAGGAGGTGTGTGTGTGTCTATATGTGTGTGTTTGGTGTGAGGAAGATGGATTTTGATGCTATATGTGTGTAGTTTGGGACAACATATCTTGTGTTGAAAAGAAATATAAGAAGTGTGCAGTGTGGTGACAAATACTTAATTAAGTGCAGCTTGCTGTCATACCTGCATTCCTACAAGAGAGTGGACAATTCAGCAGCTCGTAATCTTTGGATTTCCATCTCTAAGGTGCGCGCTATAGCAGACAAATACGGTCTGGCAGTTCACATGGATGGAGCGAGGGTGATGAACGCTGCTTTAGTCCAGGGTGTGCCTCCATCCACCATACTGCAGCACACAAACACCGTCAGTGTGTGCCTATCCAAGGTGAGACTGCAAGATACACACACACACAGCTTAGAACGTACTAATAGGTGTAGGTCAAAATCACATAAAAGAGAGAGAAAAGTAATATTTTTAAGAGTTTCCACTTGTGTGACTATTTGAGTGTGTAACAGAGTTTGGGAGCCCCTGTGGGAACCATACTGGGTGGACCGCAAGACTTCATATCCCGGGCAGTACGGTGCCGTAAAGCCCTGGGTGGGGGGATGCGCCAGATTGGCATACTAGCAGCAGCTGGCAAACTGGCTCTAGGGGAGATGGTAGGGAGACTGGAGGAAGACCACCGCAATGCCAAGACCTTTGCTCAAGGTGAGAACACCATATTTCTATCCTAATTCTGAAAAGCATGCAGTATATGTAGCATTGTTGAGGGGAATCTGAGTGCTAGATCGTGATGAAAAAAAAAAGCACTCACCCTCATTCACAACCTCTTGACTTTGCAACTCAGTTTATTTTGACATTTTCTTGTGTGGCTTGTCCTCCTAGCACTACTGGACTGCGACCCTCCTCTGTACACTGTCGACAAGGCCACTGTGGAGACAAACATCCTACGTTTCCGTATACGGGACCCCAGTCTGTGTCCCTCAGACTTCTGTGCCCGCATGGCCCAGGTTGGCGAGGGAGAGGAGGCTGCACTGGGACAGGGAGTGAAGGTGCTCATGTTCCCTCATGTTGGAGGCTCTGTACGGGCTGTGTGGCATGTTGGGATATCCCCAGAAGACACCCAGCTGGCCATCCAGAAACTACAACTTGTGGCCAGTCAGTATTCCAAGGAAAAAGAGAATTTGATTACACATCCATAAGATGTGTAATCAAATCTCTTTAAGATGTGTAACCAGTGATTGATCTAGAAAAAGACTGTGGGATCTCAAAGACAGCAGAAATACAACTGGGGGCACTTTGGATCTACATGCTTTTTGACAAATGGGTCTAATTCAGTTTTGTAATTTTGATTCAATAAATTTTTTGAACCATAGTGTCTTATTTTGTTCAATTGGAAAACAAGTTGAGCAGCTGTGTGAGCAAAGCATTTACTGTATAGTGATCTAGTTTTATAAAATGTAATACCCATAAAGACCACAAGATTGTTGTGAGTCCAGACCAGTGACTGCTAGGCTGAGGCCATCTACTGCCTTGTTAAGTAGAAACAAAGAGAAATCATATTTTTAGCTGTAGTACCTCGTAATTTCGATAATTTCTAAACTGTATTGTATGATACTGTAGTATCATAACAGCAAAAAGTATTTGGCAGCGGTGGGATTCGAACCCACGCCATCGAAATGACTGGAGCCTAAATCCAGCGCCTTAGACCACTCGGCCACGCTACCACGACATGTGAGAAGAAAAAACGACCCAATTCATACCAGTGCTGTAGGCTCGGCCACGCCACCATGCCACGTAAGATGTAAAAACTACCCAATACATCGCATCACTACTATGAATTATTCCGTATATGCTCTTTAGTTCATAACTGAAGTGTCAGCTGTTTGTGTGTATGCATTTAGCACGTGCACGTTGCCAGGTTAACTGTTTACTAGGCCTGCATGTTTATTCTAGCTGTTTGCCTGGACCACGTTAACTACACGTACATATATGGCAGTTACATAACAGCAGCGACACCTTGAAGGCGTTCGGGCTAACGTTAGCTTAACTCCTTGCGGTTTTCATGTGTACCAAACTCCGTCCGTCGACAGAATATATGATATGATTTTGTCTAAACGTGAATCCCAGATAACCAGCGTTTTCAGGAGGCTAAATATGCACTAAACTGCCCGTTTGTCCATCAATACACGATACTAGTGTACAGATATTTATAAAAGGTGCTGCTTTCACTTGCTCCTCGTAAGATCCTAGTTCAAACTTCTGAAGTGGTAAATTGGACTTGATGCGCATTCAAGTGTTTGTGGTCAGAAATAAGAACAAAACTGATCAACAGATGTTTTGTATGGCTTAATTGATTTATTAAATGCAATGGGACAACTAAAAACTCCTCTATCATAGCAAATTCACACTTTCATAGGCGTATTTACCGCTTTCTTGGGTCGTTCGTATTCGTTTAGCTTGTTATTCAAAATTTGTGACAGCACAGGAAGGCAGCAATACTACTAATGTTTCCTATTGGCTTAGATACAGTAAGGGGCGTAGCTTTTCAAACCGAGGGATACGTGCGGAGGGCCCAAGTCGCTGTGGTGGACTGTAGCAAAACTACCGCCCACTGCCTGCAAGGCTCGTTCCCGGACCCACAGGATACTTTGGAGAACCAGGACTCACTGAGTCTGGGCTGGTTGTATCTGGAGCTGCAGTCTCAACCTACTCGCGGTGTTGCAGCCAAGTCTGTGCACTAACTGAACCTTAGAGGAGGAAGAAGAGTGAGGCTACAACGGTACTGGGTTACATTGACATCGAGGAATCTGTCAAGATAAAGAGATCAGAGGTGTGTGTGTGTCTGTGCCTCCCGCAAGTTATTTTGTTTATTTGATACGTGCTGGTCACAATATGCAGCCTGGGGAGAAACGTTGCGATGGTATTTGTAGTATGCCGTTGCTGCACAGCATGATTGCTGTGACAACACATAGTACCACCAGTACAGACTTGATGAGCTGGGCTTGGCCTGCATTCATTATTTGTCCGCCAGCTATTGCTTTCCTGTGCAGTGCAATTGATCGATTACGGACACTGGAACACACTTGGCCTGCTTGCCATTGATTACAGTGGAGCAGATGACATTTGGTCCTTAGTGCTGCTGAGTACTTAGATCTGAATAATATATTTGCTGTTGTATGGTGATGGTCTCCATGCATTGCTGAACTAACTTCACCAGTGCTGTGCTATAGAGTATAGAATTATATTTTTGAGTCACTAGGTCTTGAGGCATATCTATCAACAGGGCCAATGATGCAGAGCAAATGCAAGTTCCTTGTTGTGCTCCATGTTGCTGATAACTCCACACAGATTCTTGGCATTCTCAAAGCCAGATGGCATAGAAACCCACAGCAGCAGCCATGGGGCAGGGCTATTGTATACATGTGTATGGGCATACTAACATGGCTGCCACTGAATCGAGGCCAAACTGTCTCTGCCTATGGTTCTGTCTGCCACTCTCAGTTTACTGTTTTCCCCTCTTTGTGTTCATGCATATACCTCAGTCCATCTATACCAACAATCTACACCCAGTTTCATCTCGGACAGCATGGAGGATGACCTGATGTTCAGCATGGAGGAGGAGGGCAGCACCAAGAGGCCCCCCATTCAACGGAGCACGCCTAGCCAGAGGACCTCGTCCCTCAGTGACGCCAATGCCAGCGATGATGACGAAGACGACGACTACGTCATCTGCCCAATCCTAGATGAACCTACCAAAGAGATCTGTAACTACTTGAAGAATCTGGCATACACCAGGCAGCTGTCAAACTCCCTGCCCAAGAGCAACTTTTTGTACAAGGTGAGCAATATCCCAGCAACCTAGGTACTAGCTGCCTGATCTTATTAGATGTGATGACCAAGTACACAGTAAAGAGAACAATGGCAGCCAATGAAAATAAAGTGCTGGAGAGTTAAATTATTTTTGCTGATTATTAAGTGATGATTAAGTAAAAATAAAGTGCATTTGGCATGTGGTTCTCAAATAAGCACTCAGCTCTTAATATTGCCCTGAGAACAGTTCTTTGCCTTAAAAGGAAATATGACCTGTGTGTGTGTGTGTGTGTGTGTGTGTGTGTGTGTGTATGTGTATACACATGTAGTTGTGTACATTTGTACATGTGTGCACACGTTCACTGTAGCTGAAGTTGACAGCTGGTCAGCTGCATCTTAACCACACTCGTTATCAAGAACAGGAAGTACCAGAGAGCAGTTCTCACCTCACATGATTACGTTGCATGTTGCACGCCTCTTACTGTCCATAGTGAGGCCGTCAACACACCAGCAGCAAGCTGCATAATGGTTTGATTGAGGACAAGCCAGTCCTTATCAGAGCCACCGTGCCTCAGCCCACTGTTGGGATGAATGGCCTTTTAGTTTGTGGTTGAGGGCGCTATGTAAACGTCTGAGCTCATCTGCCCCTGCTGCGTAATCTATTTGCTGATGAGCAGTCGTCCATTTCTTTACCTTTCTGCATAGAATGAAACAGAAACTGAAAAAGAAACAGTGCCAGAACCTCGGTCGTTCAGGGTATTGTCTGAGAACGCACTGGTAGGTTACAGAACCAATTATATCTTCCCTCCCTGCTTCTGCACCAGTGACTGCTCCCTTCATTCTGTGATTCACCCACTCTTTCTTTTCCCTTCACTGTGTTGGCATGTCCCTTTATACTGTTTGTCAATTCCCATGATTCTCTTTATAGACTACTCTTTTTATGTCTCCTAATCACTGCATCTTCCCACCCTGCAAACTGTAATCTTTTACTGAGGAATTTATCAATATGCACAAACTAAACATTGGAAATGTACAGAAATACACTGAAACAGCACATTTGTTTCTGCAGTATACTGTACTTACAAGTCCTATTGTTGTTTATCTCAGTGATTTTTATAACAGAAAATAAAATTAATGGTATGAGATATTACTAGTTTGACAAGTGCCCTCTGATATATCCCAGCTGCTGTAACAGTCAGATTTAGAAATTCAGATTTAATTTGAGATGGTACAGGAGTATCATACAGTCCTGCAACGAGTCTGAGGAAATGCCAAAAATCCCAGGAAAAAAACTGTAGTCTAAAAGTGTAGTCGGGCGTGGTTATGTATTACAGTTCCTTACCATGCTTTACCATTTGATCTTGAGAACCTCTTGTGACGAGGAGATAAAGTTTCTGCAGGCATCATGGAGAAAACACGCTCTTGTAGGTGAACGTGGTCTGACGTGAAATGTGATGTCTACTCATCCTCACGAACAGAAATGACCTATCAGTTAAAACACAAGCCTCCATATATCTCAAATGCAAACGGTTCCTGCTAAATATAAACGTGTCTAGAATGCCTACTAGGACTAGGCCATGTGACCAATCATGTCAGAGACAGCAGTGTGGAATGGGCAGGGCTTGGGTTACTGGAGCAGGTTTGCATTACTAGTTACACTTGATCCAGGGTTTGGTTCTAGGAAAGCTATTAGGTGAACATGACACAACTACAGACAGTCGTGAAAAATCCCATGATCAAATTCATCTTGTGGCGCTTGTATGTGACCCCCAGTTAGGACATTTGATGTGAGACCTACTGTCCAGTCCACGTGTTATTTCCTGATCGCTTCATAATTCACTTGTATTTTTTGTCCAACCACGCCTTTTTATATATTCTTTAATTACTTTTTTTTACTTCCTCAAACTTTCTGAAATGGTGCTTTGCATGCTTTTCCACTTCCCTAATTCTAATAATAAGCTGATTAAAAACCAATGCGGTCACCTGATAACATTTCTGTTTTTGTGACAGGCAACATGGAAACATGCCATAGAAAAGGCCAAGGCCATGCCTGACCCTTGGGCAGAGTTTCATCTGGAGGACATAGAGACAGAACCCTGCATACGCTACAGGTATTAATAACTCAGCATGCCTATGAGTCACCGACGTGTTGCACAT